>UELU01138593.1:8784-44114 GCA_900490025.1 Megastigmus dorsalis
TTATTAAAAGAGCCGTGTGAATTCGTTATAGGCAAAGCTGGAATCGCGGGGACACGCGCGGCTATTGTATATGTAAGAATGGTCAAGTCGAAGGGAAACGAATTATATTTATTTAAAACTGCTTAATTTAATTTAATGCTGCTGCAGAGCGCGGCCGGACAACGGGTATACAGTTGGATCGTGCGCGTCCGTGTAACGCCCGCGGAATAATTTGAATATCGAGTGCTCCGCCGCCGAGTGTACGACCTCACGGAAGCCCCACCCTTCCACATTTATATATATATATATATATACGTCTGAAATGTTCGATGGATTAGGGCATAACAAAGTTGACGAGTCCAGTGAGAGCAGGCAGAGCGAGTAGAATAGATGTATGCCGAAACCATGGGTTCGGGATTAATAATGACGGCCGCCGCGAGAGTCGGAGTCGCGCCTGTATAAATAGGGAGAACTGCCATTGGGCCTCGCTCGCGCGCACCGAGCTGCAGAAGCTCGGCGAATAATTTAAGGGCCGCCACGCTCCCGCTATGGCGCCTTTTATCCCGCGAGCGGGTCATCTATTCTACTCTGAATAATTAACGAAAGGATTAGTGGCTATGGAGCTGCTGGCTGTAAGGACCGCGAGTGTGTGTAGGTGTGTGTTTGGTGTGTGTGTGTGTACGCCACTTTTGGGCCGCGGAGCTATAAGCGTCAAGCCGATTAACGCGCCTCCTTCGTCGCATGGAGAGTGTACAAAAACGAGTTTTCTTATGTATCTTGCCTTTCGCGTTTATTATAGGATGCTGATATGTACGATGCTTTGAATCAAATATTTTAAAGATACCAGGGACTAGTTTTGGAAGATTAAAATATATATATATGAGAATAGAATATTTTTAAAAGGTAAATTCGACCAGATGTGCAAAGATTGTTTTAAATATGCGCTGTTTTAAAATTTATTTAACTGTCCGTACGAACATTTTTAATTTTTTAAACCGATAAGAGAAAAGCTGCAGTTAAATAAGCTTTGGTTAAACATCGAGGGCTCGTTAAATTAACCAACGTTTTCTGTAGTACCTCGATTTTGTTTCAAAACAAGTTTTAAACGTATATCCCAGCGAGACTTACAGAAAAATTACTTCAATTTTACGTTCTTTTAAGGAAGATATAAAGAAACGTTCACAAAATAATTGTAATGTATTAACGAAAAATATCGTTACATGACCAACGACAAAAACGATATTTTTATGCGCACACCAATTTTTCATATTGAAAGTTCTCTGAAAACTAATCGATTTTAAAAGGAAAAAAACCATGCGTTTGAACTCGCAAAATTTCGAGGCCTTGGCGATAGGTGTAAAAAAGAACGGCACACGAGCAGCGAGCGCGAGTCTCCGGCAACGCAGCCCGAGCGCCGAGAGCGATAAAACAACGCGTTTCAACTTCAAAGATCCTCCTTAAACTCTCACGCACGGCAGCAGCATACTTGAATTTATTATGCTCACTCGAAACACAAAATATCCTCCACACTTACTCCTCGCGGAGAACGAAAAGAAGTGCAACGCTCGCCTCGGCAATAACAACCTTTTCATTCGGTCTCGCACACAAAGTATAACACATAAGTATATACATATGCGTATATATGTATGTATGTATACGTACCAGTAGCGTGGAAGGAGCTGGATAGACGAGAGTTCGCTTTCTGCGTGGAATCGTGGCCGTGACGGTTGGATCGTCGCTCCGAGCGCCGCTAAAGCTGACGACAAAGACGCACAGGACTACGAGACGGCGCACTTTTACAAATTCCATGGCCCTTATCGGAGTGGAAATTACGTGGAGGCGAGAAAGAAATAAGGGAAGGGTAAGGAATGCCTAAGCGCGGCGGCGGTGCTCGTTTGACGCCCGCCGCTAAATCCTTACTAGAGCAAACTGAATTACTCTTTCCTGGTCCGTTCTCTCTCGCTCTCTCTTTCTCTTTCTCTCTCAGCACAGCAGTTCGTTCGCCGCGTATCAGCCTGAACAAATAATCTCGCATTTCTTCGTCTCGCCGTGAGACTCTGTGTGTGTACGCGACTCTCTTCGACGTACGCTACGCTAACGGAGATTCTTCTGTTTCTTTTTCTCCGTTTTTTTTTTTTTTTTTTTTCTTAAGAGTCGAGTTTTCTTTGCTCATTCTGCTGTCAAGAGAAGCGGGTATATACGTATGCCGGACTGACTACTTTAAAACGGGAGCTTCGCGTTATTTGGATTCCTATTGAAAGGTTTACTTGGCGTGGAGAAGCGTATGAATGAGGGTTTAGTGGTGGTTACGAATGTTAATATTTGATCATAGGTTTCATGTGAAGACAGTACGGTGATTGCGTATTATAAGTGCGTAAATGATTAAAACCTGTTTGAAGAACTGAAATTATAATTTAAATTAAGTTATAAAACGTACATTATCTGATAAAAATTGCCATAATGTACAGAAACAAATTAAAATAATATTTTTAAAATATTTTATTTTTATGCGAAGTACAGTACATCTATTAAATTAAGTATTATAGCTGATATTAAATTATATTACATTAGTGTGTATAATTACCTACAAACATAAATGCGCATCGCGTGTAATATTATTTCAAACGATTACAATCCACGCTGAAAATAATAGTCAAAGTAAAATCGATGTATCAGTGTAAAAAGATTAAATTTGAAAAAAATGGTCTATAATTATATTAAAAATGATCTACTATATTAGCGGTATAATCTTTTTTTTAAAGACCATAATAAAAATGATCGTTCATCTAAAGCCGTGTAAAAATTTATCCTGTGAAGCTGTTATGCGGGAGCATTTTCATGATACGGTAAACCCGATATTAATGAAGCAGCATTGCGCTCCGACGTAACATTAAACATTTTATTATTTTGTAAAATAAAACTTAAATGATAAAATAGCGCAGCAGAGTTACAGCGAAAAAATGTTGATCAGCACTCAAGTTTTTCATATAAAAATGTTTATATTTTAATAACCGTATGAAGTGTTTTAATGGCAGTAATTTTTTAAGTTTCGAGCTTGCTCTGATATAGCGCTTCAACACTTTTCACGAAAAAAAATAATTAATTATTATTTATCTCTTTGGACAAATTAAATACGAGAACATGGAACTTCATTTTTATAAGGTATTTTTTATTGTCCGACATATTCACGATGGTCTAATAAAAATCCAGAAATTTGACTTTCATCCACAAATTTTCTGTCTACCCGTACGTCACATCTCCCGCAGAGCCACAATAAAAGCAGCGAGTACAGACCCCACGAAAAGAATGTATTGAAAGGATGTTTTGCTTGCGAAAGGAACGAAAGCCTCACACATGTATGAAAAGCCCAAACCATACGCATACGCCACAACCCATATATATATAAGAATACATATGTATACACACATCGGTCCGAGAGACGTCCGTCTGGCTCCTCCATCATACGAAAAACGATTGAATCATTCGCGGCGTGTGTTGTTGCTGCTTCGCTCCCCCTGTTTCCCCCATAACGCGAATGATAAAGAGAAGAAGGAAAAGAAAAAAAAAATCTCGCTTCCCGCTTATACCCACGTAATTGGATGAAATATATTTATAGCTCGGGCCTATACGTCTGAAGGACTCTCCAAGAGAGCTTTATGCCCTGCCCCGCCGAGTGCGCGCGTCTGTGTGTGTGCGTACCTCGTAAAGAAAAAGAAAAATATACGACGCGCGATCACGACGACAGTGACGCCGAGTTCCAACGGCAGCGAAAGATCTCGTACCATTTTGCCATCGATTTGTAACAGCTTATATACACAGTTTTCTAAACGAAAAGAGAAAGAAAAAAGAGGAAAAGATCGCGCGAGCGAGCGGCAATTGAATTACAAAGCCCCCGCGATAACGAGGTAATAAAACTCATCGCGTCGGCGGCTGTAACGGTGGCTTCGTCGTATCTCCGCCAGTCCTCGCGGCCAAGATTACTCCGCAGCTTGCAGCTGACACGACGATTAAGGCTCGCCCGTACTATATACGTCCCCTATACGGGCGTGTAGGTGCGCGCAGGACTAGGCTGTTAATCATCAATTTTAGTTTGCCGCTGGGCCGAATGAAGAAAGCTGCTCCATACTGCAGGGGGGCCAATCGAAACTCCGTGCACTGTCTTTCTCTCTTTCCCATAAATTTTCAAACCTCCCTCTCTCTCTCTCTCCCTCTCTCTCTCCGCGCGCGCTCTCCTGTCTTTATGTGCAGCTGTTATCGAACGACAAAACTGCCAATAACGATAACTGCGGAGCGCCCGTGGACTCGCTTCTTTCCGGCTGCGCGGAGCCTCTAATATTTCTAATATCGCGATTCGCGAAGCGCGATCTCTCGCGAGTTCGTGCGTTCAGCTCGACCCCCCTGATTGTCCCATAAATAATAGACTATGCACCGAAATACGACACCTTATGCTGTCGCGGAGGAACAGACCACGAGTTGTACATTACTTATACGCTGATTAATAAAAGGAGAACAGTAGCAATCTTAGATAAAAACAGGAATGTGTATAGAAAGAACTTTTATTGTGAGTTAAAAACAAAGGGGACTGCATACAAGATTCAAATAAGCCTTTAAAAGAGAGGAAAAAATAATTTTAAAACATATTTGGAATTTTTTGTTTAAAGGGACCTCTTCTAGGAGCTCCAAGCTCTTTTAGGCACATTGGCGGAGTCTCGATCTTGAGGTTGGGATCCTTAGATAGGAGAACTATGTGGGTTTCTCGCCTCTACGGACGAGTCAAATGATTGTCAATACTGACATCAACAACCCCTAGACGAGTGTTTTCGATTCCGTTCCTATTAAAGGTAAGAAGAAAAACAGGAAGAACCTTTCAGATGCACAGTATGGAAATATACCATTTCTTAGACAACTGGTATGGCTATTATGGTTGGTATGGCTTAGGAGAGCCTTAGTGTTCCATCGCACCAACACCAAGGACAACTTATCACGATGGAGTCGAGCAGACTACTATAAGGCGACGGTTTTGCCACCGGGAAGCTTGTTTCGAGATCATAATGAAGCGCCTGTGGAAGTAAAACCCAAAAGTGCTTCCTTGCTTTGTCTATGAAAGTCGAGGCCTTGAAATAGCTGGGCTTGAGGCTCTTCTGTGCAGCGTCGAGGGCTCAGGTGTCGGTCTGAATAAGCGACAGAAAACAGAAGAGGAGCTGGGTAGTACTGTGTACAAAGTAGGGATGCCCAGGGGCGGCATCTATTGACTATTCCACGATCATCTTAACGCAGATCTATTTAGATACTACTGAAAAAAATGCAATTACTGTTTTGACAAAATGCATGGTAGAAATGCACACAGGTATAATAGTATTTATTCAAGAACCTTAGATTGTAAAATGGAGAATTGTTGGTTTAGGGGGCGCGAAAAAGTAGTACACGGGAAAGAGGTGCCCTCCAGTACTTGAGTTCAGAAAAAAAAGGTGAGAAGAGTCTTCAATAGATCGAAGAGAACAAGAATTCAGGAGTCGCTTTGGTCCTTCAGTTTGTCTCAAAGAGAGTACAAAAAGGCTATAAAAGTAGCAAAGGAGACTGACTGACTCTCATGGTTCTCTTTTTCCCCTTTCAAGAATATTCTGCACAAACTTAGAAGTTGTGACTTGATTATTTGTTGTTACATGTTGGGTAGTAAGCCCAGATGGTCATTCGCCGTTCTCGCACTGGTCTTTTGAACTGCGGAACTGTGCTTCTGGTTTTGATACTTTCTATTCTTGATATTCCTAATCATTGATAGAGGTGTGGCGGTCCAGATAGCTAGATCAGCGAATTATTTGGGGGTGGTCTTTGAATTAGGCTTAGTAGGGCTCCTGCAGGTAGCTAGGAGATTTCTAACATTTTTTGGGCATGCACGAGGATTTAATGCTAGTGTATGGGTTAGGGACTATAACCTCTATAGAAGTTTCGGTAATTCTGTGTGAATACTTAATGAGGTATAAGTATAGTGACCAAAATGTAAGTTTAAGGGGATGTGGTTGCCTCCTCTCGATCTGGTGGTGTGGTTATGAGGCATGTATATAAGATAAACCAGGTGTCGTAACATTGGTTGCGATAGTATCACTCGCAGATGTATTTTCTGTGAACCGTACGAAGTGATAGTTCCGGAAAGGACTGAAGGATTGGGAGAAGGGTATCATTATGATTCTCGGATGGATCGAAGCAAGAGAATGGTACGCAAGTGGCCATGTGGAGTTGCGGTTTCGTCTTTTTTTGCGGTTATGTCACAAGCGGAATGAACTGGTATGCAAAGGTCGCTCTGAGCTGTTGGTTAGCACTAGCAGATCGGACAAGTACCAAAAGGGCTATCTTGGCTGGGGATCCTGAGATGCAAGAGATAAAGCAAGTTACGCATTCACACAATGGCGATATTAGCGGCATAAAATCAAGTAAAACCTTTTGAAAATATCATGATTTATTGTCAGAGAAGGTGATCTCTCGTGTATACAATATCTTCAAAGATGACCAAATACACACCCACCTAAGCACTAGAAAATCCTGCTGATGTACTCCAAGAAATGATCCTCGCACTCGCTGAATGCACGCACACATCCATCAACCGAATATCTCCGTCCGATATATTCGGCAGCCAGATACTCCTGATCAATCGGCTCCCTGTACTGCTCCATCGTACTGGACGGTCTGTAAAACAAGAACGAAAATAGAGAATCACGGTAGAGCTTACGTCGCAAGATGTTTTGTACAGCTCTGCCGATTGGCTTTCTAAAGCGCTTCGCGCTCGTATCGTAAAAAATAATACCGCGCGCGAAAGGTATTATACGCTTGTTTATCGCGAGTTGAGCGCTATTGCACGGCTGGTACACGCGTATTAAAAGTCGCGGCGCGAAAAAATACGACCGAGTATTTTTATATCGGTGCTGTTGCAACTGCCTTGTTTTACACGCCCCGTAATGAGTGTCAATGTTGCGTTTTATGAATCGATTTTCGCGAGATCGATTAATAGCCAATATATGCGCGAGCAGTCTTTCTTTCCCCGGTGCAGCTAATATATAGATCGCTTTTCTCAGAGAATTTTCAAGTGGCGCCAGCTTTCAGCGTAGCTCGCTCCCCGATAATTATAATTAGAATTTTAAATTGGCCGAGCGACCGGTTGATGTTAAAAGTTCAGCAGCTGTGCGCCGCGGCAGCGCCGAGGGCAAAAAGCTTTATGAAATTTCTTGTATTATATCGTTGTACATCGTTCTCATCGCAAAGTTTTCATGTCAAAGCTGCGCTCTTTTTTCTTCTTCGGAAAACTCTACGCGGGGAATTGGAATTTTGTAAATTTTGTCGCCCCTATAACCCCTAGGTCCGAGGCCACCACAGTCGAGCTTTCTTGCGCGAGAAAATGTTTTCAAATATATAGGAGTGAGAATAGAGTACACAGGCGTAGAGGGGCAAAAAGAGCCATTGTTCATCTCCCCCGTATAGTCCTCCGACCCTCGGTCACTTCCACATTCAATGGGATAACGGAGTCCGCGCCGCTTGTATATGCACGGTTCTAGTGTCTCCCCATTGTGTTTCGAAAACTTTAAATGCACTTTTCGCCCAAACTTTCTTATTCCATGTTTGCGGCGTTGGCGGCCTCGCGCAAACCCAAACACACTTCTCGATTTACCGAGTCTATTTGCCCCGCTAATGCCGAATCAAATTATTGCGTAAAAACATGGACAAACTTTGCGTCCTGTCGCGGTGAACTTTTCTATATATATAGCGTAAGGGGTAATTTCTCCCCCCAACGAGCGCTAAGTGAACCCGATGCGAAGAGATTAGATAAATTCGGTGACGGAAGTGGGGTATTAAAGAGAAATGACGTAATAAGGCTTGATGGGCACCGGTAGCCGCTATATGTGTATAGCTGTTTTTCTCTCTCGCAGAGGCAAAGTAGAGTCTCGTGTAATCATAAATCACTCGATTTTATAGGCTATATGTGTGTACGTATATACAGGCGATGGCGGCGGCGGCGGCGGCGGCGGCACGGGGCCGGCTAGTGCAGGCACAAGACGCGCCCGCAAAACACTAAAAGTCGGCGGCAATATCGAGCGGCACTTGCAGGCCATAGTCGAGGAAGAGCAGCACGAGCCGCATATATATTATCTATATATATAGTTGGTACGAGATGTAGAATAAGATGTAGAGCCTCGGTAGTCGAGAGAGACAAGAGTAAGTGACTTACGTCAGAAAAATGTGTAGCAGCTGAGGGAAGAGGCCGTCATTGACGTTTAAGGGCGTCGCCGCCACTTCGCAAATGGCCCTCAGGAGGCAAGCCTTGCCCGATTGGAATCCCGAGTCGATGGCCGACTCGACCATTTTATAAATTTCATATCGCCCAACTACCTCGGTCCGGGCCTCCTTTTCCTCTTCCTCCTCCTCCTCCTCCTCCATCTTCTTCTTGGCACGACCTAAAAATGCAATTTCGTTTGAGAGGAAAAAGAGACAGGATGAAGAAAGAGAGGAAGCACAGCAGCAGCAGCAGCAGTAGCAGCAACCCGGGTGATTAGCCCCAGCTAAGAGTAAAGTATCCGATGAATATCAAGGAGGCTTTTGTTCCATTGTGTCGTCTCGCGGACTTGGCTGCTCTCTTGTACGTATACGTGCTCGGCTATACACATGAAATAAGAAGTGAGCTGCAGGCCCCATTAATATGCAGGAGCGAGGGATTACTCGATTACTATGTACACTCCAAATTATCCATTCGCACAGACACACATACACACACGTATACGCACGCACACACAGACAGACAGGTCGTGATAATTAAAGTGAAAATTAATCCTAATCGGCGCTTCGTGTATGCATAATATTACGCGGCAGCTCGCTGACGACCAAATATAAATGGCGTTTGATGTGCATTTATATATAGGAACTGGCCTCGCGGCGGCCCCTCCGCCCCCCCGACAAGCTGCACATAATTCCACCCCCATCAGCTCTAACGCCTATTATGCGCGCTATACACCCCGTAAGCGCTAATGACTTAGTCGCTGGCCAAAGCGGTAATTAATTTGATCGTTTCGCCTCTCCTAAAGTGTATACTTTACAACGAGCCTCTATGCCCAGTTATTGCAGATATATAGATCTTAATAAAAGGCACAGTGTGAAAGAGCGACTATAATACGTATTGCATAAGAAGCGCTGATCTGCAAAAGCTGTACATTGTATATAATAGCGAGAGTGTGCGGTGTGGTAAACGTACTCTTTGCGTCTGGTTGCGTTGAAGGTGTCGCATCGATAAGGTCCTCGGCAGCTGTTGATCTTCTACGTCTAAGGTACGGCTCGACGAGATAAGACGCGTTATAGGGCAGGTTGTAATTACACTTCATCACGTAGCCGACGATCGTACTTACGTCGACCTCCATCGGTATTCCCAGGCCAAATATTAGCTGAAATTATCGAATTTCCATCGTTTGTTGCATCGTTTGCAACCCCTCACTTCTCTCTCTCTCTCTCTCTCTCTCTCTCTCTCTCTCTCTTTCTCAGTGTGTGCAGTTTGTCGTCGTCACACATGCATAAACCCAACCCACGTGCGTGCAATCAGTGTGTATCGTTAATTGAGGGGGAGGGGAGGGTAGACAAGTTTTTCGCGCTGCAGCAGAGTCGGTAAATATAAAGCTGTCGTCGCGGGTTGGGCCAATAATATTTCGCGAAACACAAAGAGAGAGAGAGAGAGAGAGAGGGAGGATGAATCGGATAAAGCCAAACGAACGAATCGAGTGGAATGGAGCGACTGTGTGTATATGTTTGTGTGTCCGTCTCTGTGCGGAGGCTACCAGAGCTGTAGCGGCATTACCGCGCGGCACAGCGTCAAATGCCGAGGAGAGAGAGAAAGAGAGAGAGAGGAGCGCGCGCTTATATTCGTTATGAGCGGTGGTATAGCGCACCGGGGATGGCTTCTATTGACTTTACCCTTTCAACTTTACATTGGCGTTCAATTGTGCGTTTGACGGCACGGGGCGAGGGGCGCGGGAGGGGGCGCGGGAGGGGGAGGGAAATATACATCAGCGGAACTCCCTGCGTGTATACCATCCAAGCCCCGTGGCTGCAATGCCACCGACGTCGCCGCGCGGCTTGTGTAAAACACAAATTCGGCTTGATAAATAAAAGAGGTCGAGCAGAGAGAGCGCGGCAATGAGCGCGCTTACGTTGCAATTGCATAGTTATAATATAATTTAATGATTGTTCTATTTTCTTGAAAATATTCTGCATATTTTCTATTGTCGCGACTTATACCTTCCGCGTGATCATTATAAAATCTGTTACAGACATATAATGTATATATATGTATATACCCATCGATAACGAGCTTACACAATCCTACGCCCGATGATCCAGATAAAATTTCCCAGTCAATAACAATCCCTCGCGGCACCATTACCGCCGCACAACAGCTCCTCGTTTAAAGCTAAACGCATACACCCACACACACACACATCCGTGCACATGCAGAATCCCAATTTTCGACGCAATGTTTTTTTGCATGATACACGATCACCTATATATACACGTCTATATTTCGCATAAAAAAAAAGAAAATCCGCGAGAGAAGCTCGTTAATAAAAGCCAGAGAGAGAGAGAGAGAGAGAGAGAGAGAAGAGGAAGTAAGATTCACCTGAACTTTGGTAGGCGAGGCTGAGGTCGGGGGCGGGTAAACCAAATACCTCGGTGCAGCGGCGGCGGCAGCGGGTGGATCTTTGGCGGTCGCGCGAGTAACGAGCAAGAGGAGGCTCGTAAGGCAGGCCGCGTCAAAAGCACCGGATAATCGCATTCTCGGGCGCGCTCTCGCGTACCTATATAGACGCAGCTCCCGCTACCTCTGTGCACTGCAGTACCTCGAGCACTTCTCTCTCTCTCTCTCTCTCTCTCTCTTTCCGCCCTGGAACAGCTCTGCGTGGATGGCACGCAAATTAACGTTTGTTAATATCTTTAACGGCTTTATTAGTGGCTTTGATGCGAGCGCCGCGGTATTAGGTGGCGCGGCGCTCTTTGTGGCTGGGGATATACTCGGAGATCAAGAATCGTTACAAGATATTGAACGTTGTTGAATTAGTCGAAATGCGACGAGTGTCTCTCTATGCGGAACGCAATGTTATAGAACCGCTCGATTATTATTTTCGATGGTATAATGGCGGCAGGTTCGAGCCGAATTCGCCGGAAAATCTTCGCCGCTACTGTGTCGAATAATTAAACACGCTAACTGCTGCAGTGTATATCACCGATAGATGCAAGGATCGCAGCTCGGTTGCATGGACGCCGAATTGAGTGCATTTGGCGATTCGGTGCCCTGAAGGGCAGGGAAGTGGTGGGAGCAGCTGGTAAACCGCGGAGGTGCGGCTTTTGGCTTTGCCGCCTCGTCGCCCTCCCTCTCTTATATATATTATACGCCGCGCTGACCCTGAGAATCTGGGAAAAACTGGTCCGACATCTCGAGCCTCTCTCTCTCTTGCCTAATTCCTAAGCCCACGATGTATAGCTCGATATTACGTAAGGCGGCTTTGATTTATTGGACTTTGGGTAGAGAGAGAGCGCGAGAGGGGATTAAATCATATTTATTAGCTTTCTCCTGTCTGAGTTTGTCGCGGCCTCTAATGATGGGATTATACGCCTCTTTGACGGGAATTCATGTGGTTTTAGTTGTATTCTGCTGACTGTGTATATACGTTGTTTGCCATGTCTTCTGCTTTAATTTGTAATTCATATATTGTATATATACGGTTTTTTTTTGTTTGCCGACAGACACTTATTTTCTACCCTCTTGTCGGATTAATGTCCTCCGATAAACTTTTTATCTTTCACATTTTTATTCCTATATCATATTTTTTTTATTTGGTTTATACTTAAACTATAAAATGGTAATTTATGACTAAAAACATTTTTTTTTTTTTTTCAGTTTTCACTGCAGAACAATTAATTTGGTTCAGAGGCACATATCTCGAATGTTTAAAAAGAACTATATAATCCGAATGCGTGATAATTTTATTCAATGCGTAACTTTTAATCTCGTATAAGGGAAAGCTCGCACTCGGCCATTCTTGACTGCTGCGGAAGTTCTCGTTAATTGCTTCAAGTTAGGATTCCCTCGGTTGTTGCCCGCTGAGAGAATTCAAATAAATTCCAAACTAATTCGGGACTAGATGAATAATCGCTCTAATAAAAAGTCCCGGAGATCAACTAACTTTCACCATTACCGCAGATTATAACTACAATTCTTCACTCGTCCACTCTCGTCCAAAAGTAAAATACATCATCGCGCTCACGGTCCCAACCGCGTCCCTCTCGTGAATCGGTCAATCTGATAAAAATGAAATATCACTCGATTAGCGCCGGAATTATACCATAAAAGACAGACAAACTGGAAACTGCAGCGCATGATTGATCCAACGAATCTCCACGCCAAAAATACCGAGAGAACAAGTTTCATTAATATAGTTTGCATGGAATATCGATCGATGAGTTAACGCACACGAGAAAAGAACGCGTCGAAGAAGAAGAAGCAGATTGAATCTGCAGATCCGTGCTTGTTTCCTCCCTTCACACACACACACACGCACACATACAAATACACGTACACACACGCGTACACAGGCAAGTGCAGCGGCGGCATTCTTAAAGTTTTCCCTCTCGCATCGATCCCCTGCAGCACACTTTCACAAAGTCCACGCATATGATTCCCCAAGGCGCGCAAGGGAAAACTCGTCCTTACATAGAGAGGCAGAGAGAGAGAGAGAGAGAGAGAGAGAGAGAGAGAGAGAGTGAGGCGAGATCGATCGCGTCGAGGGATGAAATTCTTAAAATTGCAGCGACACAACTTTAACAAGATAGAAAAGTTGCGGAAATAGCTGGCGAGAGGGATACTACGACCAATTTTCCCTATATCCGTATATACCTATATATATATATAGTCGATTCGAATTCATAATCACATGAAGCTCCGGATAATAGCTGCTGTTACACGTCCCTTCCCATCCGCGCACGCTTAATGAGGTATCGGGTAAATAGAAGCGACGGCTGTAAAATGATTGACAGCCGCTGCTGCTGTGCAACCCGTGGGCGGACTATAGTCGCGTGCAATCGAGAACTTTAACTGCGTATTATGCGTCCTCGTAAAATTATTGTATATCTGTAGCCGTGTCTATTATATGTACAGCTGTACAGCTGAAAATCGCTATACGGATCGATTACTGGACGAATAATATTTAACTGCACCCTGTGTCCGTGCGTCTATGCATGTGTGTGAGCGACACAGGGTAGGATTTTGGTGCGTAAAAATTTTTAGCCCGTAATCGAACGAAATTTTACTCGAAAACTGCTCAAAGTACTCTGCGGAATTGCGGCCTCTCGCGGCGATATTGCGCTTAGGCCACACTCTTTCACAACCCGATAACCGAAACGAAGCGAGCTAGAGGGTGTAATGCGTCGACAAATGGATACATATACTTGGTAGAAGAGAGGGAAAAATTGAAAAAACCTTTTAGATCCACGAATATCGCAATCTATACATACATATATACGTTTTTTTTTTTTTTTTTCATTAGCCAATATGAGCTAAGAGTTAGCGTAATAAACAAGCCTCCCGCACGCGTCTCTGCTGCTGGATAGGCTAATGGTTTTTGTGCAAACTCGGCAAACGTGCAGGGTGAGGGGAAACATGGAGTACGACAGAGAGAGAGAGAGAGAGAGAGAAATTAGCGAGGTGCACACGCTGTCATTCCGCGCTTAACTCCGCGAACGGGTGAATAATTTTCATAAGCAGACGCTGGAGGATTCATCACGGCCCGGAAGCTTAATGTGCGTAATGTACACATTATATGAGTAGGGGAAACGTTGGCGAGGCCGCGATAAAATGTGTAAATGAAACACAAGCACGTGGGGTTAATTTTTTTGGCCACGCGGAATAAAGCAGTTTAGGATTCGCTGAGTGCGACGAAGGCATACGATATTCGTTCGCGCGCGTTTATTCGCCAGCAGGCGAATCAAGAGGTTCATACGGGTAATCGACATGGAGCTGAGCTCTGCGTAACTTGTATATTATACAGACATTATTCGTAATGTACCAAAGGTGAAAGAGCGCAGACGAATCCAATTATAATAACCCGCATTCGATTATACGTATAACGAATCAGGAGCAGACGTATTCATACACACATGTGCTACTGCAGGCGTCTCTTCAGTCGCGGGGATGGGGATATAACACAGTTTGCTCAGCGTTGATAAGCCAACTCGGTCTCGCGACTCGCTGCTTCTACTGCGACAGTGCACAGCTCGAGAGATTTACGAAAACACGAGCGCCCATGAGTTGCACAGCTAACACCGCCCCAACCCAGACGCAGTTTATGGAGATTATCGACGCTCAAGTGAGACCGAGGAGACGCGGCGTGAGATTCGCGAGGCACCACCTCGCGGAGACGAAATTTCTCTCTCGGCGAATGCCTGCACACGCGTGTCTCCGACGGTGGGCTGAACTTTTCTTTTTCTCGTATTTGCACCAGAGAGAGAGAGTGAGAGAGAGAGAGGAACACGACGAGGTTATAATCATCGGTGTGGGCTGTGGCCCCGGGACTACGAAACGGTTTCGAGCGATTGTTGATTTTGACAGCTGGTGAATTTTCGGGAAAGGATTGAGTATCGCTGCCGGGGTTACGAAGATTCAAGTGGACGAGTATACTTGATAATAAATTTGGCCGTTTTTAAATAGGATATTTCGAGGCTGGTGATACGCAATTGACGTTTTATCCTCTAGTATTGTTTGTTAGCAGCTGATATGAGAATTGACGAGTTCGACTGTTTAGCGTGTTAATCAAATGGTAATGTATTTATGGTTCGGACGATATACTTAAAATTTATCTACATCACGGATTACGCTGTACAGTATTAAACTAGCTTTCGATTATATATAGTGCGTAGTGATTATACGGACTGCTATACTAAAGATAATTATCAAAATTCAATGCACTCGAAAAATCTAACTAAAAACTGGCTATAGGCTATAACTCCTTAATATTTTCGTCAGTGATATAAATTAATTTGTATTATGAAAATTAACGCCAAAAGCTAACATGACTGTTTTTAAAGCAAATTGGTAAATGCAAATATGCATAATGCATATCGAAACTATACGAAAAAACCGCCTCATCAGTTCTCGCGTAAAAAGAAAAAAAAAGAAAGACAAACACACAAACGCTCAAGAAAAAGAAAATTTCGAGCATCCAACGTCCACGCACATAATATATATCCCAGGTAAAAAAAAAGGGCATCGGCGCGTCCCAGACCCACTGTTGTTCTTTCCATTTAAGACTCGGCTGAAATGACGCGATTATATACACGTGACTCTCTTGGCTCCATAGGAGAGCAGCCAGAGCCGCAGAGTACAACAGCAGTTAGGAGCTCTCGTTAACTGACCAATTGTACACGTCGCTTCTCTCCTCTCTCTCTCTCTCTCTCTCTCTCTCTCAACAATTCCTACAAAAACACGCAGAGTCGAAAGCAGCAGCTCCGTATAGCCAAACTTCTATCATAAATAGACTCGGCCTAGACGCGCCCGGTGCGTTATCGCGAAAATATAGAGGTATTCGAATATACGAAAATATCTTTTCACGGGCAGTTATGCGCGCAAGTGTGGTACTGCTGTCGTGTATCGTATTGGGCTCAACCGTCGCCGAGCTGCAAACCGCCACCACGTGCTCGGCGAATTCGACGAACTTGACGAGGAAGAAGAGAGCCCTGACTTTTCCCAAAGGCAGTGCCTTCGTCGTGAGTATAACGAAGGTTATCGTAGCGATGGCAGTAGTAACAGTAAGGGCCGGGGACTTTGTTCGTTTAACGGTTATGGATGTAAAACGGGTGCATAACTGGGCACAGGTGACGCTGACGCTGATCAAGGCGATCCAGGTAAAAGTGCCGACCAACTGGAATCTCGACCTCGAATTCGACATGATCTGGCCAATACCGAAGGGAATCGACGTACGGAAGAAGCCAGCTTTGCCGAGGCGAAGGCGACCGGTCTACTGGCCCCACAGACGCCATCGACGCGAGCTCTATGCTAATTTGGAATTAGCACTAGACAGGTTGGTTCAACGCTCTTTCATTCTCAGCTTCTCCTCGTGCAGCTCTTGAAAGGCTCTTGTTTTTTTCTTTCCCGCAGCCAAGGACTTCCGGGGAATCTCTGCGTTCTGCGCACCGTATGCGAGGCTAAGGTCATTCTCAACCCGCCCGGTATTTCCCTCGTCGAAGACGTACTTCGAGTGATATTTAGGTAATTCTGTCGCGTATCTTTTACGCTTACACGCTAATCAATGGATATATAGTAAAAATCGACGTGATCCGTTACAGCTACCCGAGCAGCCATACCGCATCGGCCTACGACGATTACGACTACGCACAGAGAAGCCAATCCGACTGCGACCTCGCGTATCCCTGTCCCTTCTCGCTGCTCGACCTCCTGCTAAATTACCCCAACGATGTATCAAAGTACAAATAAAGCTAAATTATATACAATAATAACACATAATAATAACTGCATCAGCCAGAACGAATTACAATGCCGGGCCCTTGGTGCGCCAGCTGGTATTATTGTAGTACGATAAACGGCCCGCTCAAACAACAATGGGAGCGTCTAGAATAATAGGAGTGTTATATCATAAGGAGAAGTGTGTGTAGAGAGAGAGAGAAGTAAGGAGTGTCTCATAGAATCAGGATTAGCGAGTGTCACTGATCATAGACATTTATGCCCTTGTGTGCGTGTGTGTGTGTGTGCTTGGCAGACAGTCAAGAGGTTTACGATGGATATAGCAGTTGGTGTGTGCAGCTGCGACGCGGTATAGGCAGTCGTCGTCGTCGTGTGCGAACAATCTCGGAAATATTCCTCTCTCTCTCTCTCTCTCTCTCTCGTGGCTGTGCTTGGAGCGATCACTGCGGGGCTTGGGATATATCGCCGCGGATCGAGCGAGATATTATGAGAATGTCGCGCCGCGATCGGCGTGCTTTATCTTTACTGTTTTGTTTTCATTACGATCTTCTTCCCTCCCTTCCCACCCCGTACACATACGTGTATACAGTCTGTGTATTCGGTGTGAGTTAGGGGCCTTCTCTCCCTCTCTCGAGACCTAATTTTCACCCTATACGTATATACCCGGTAAAAGGCGCAGCGACACGAAAATTACGGGATTTACCTCCGCGTTTTCCGCACTTTCGAATGACCTGATTTATAATGTAGGAACGGCAGACGTGGATGAGAAGGAGGTGGGAGGGGTAGAGAAGGAACGCGAGAACGCGCGCGAGATCAACTTAACCGAGTCGAGGTTAATTAAAACGAACTTACGGAAATTAATAAATCGCTTGATTAAGGGGAGACGAGCAGACGGAGGAGAAGGAGCTGAGGGAAAAAAAAGCGGAGGTAAGCGCGCGCGCGTTGAGAGAGACAGAGCGAGAGCAGGAATTATTCAGCGTGTCTCTCTCTCTCTCTCTCTCTCCCTCTCTGCCGTCTAATTGAAATGCTTTTACCTCAAACTTTCGTCGGCGCCTCCACTTAGGCCGAGTATTGACCAATCGTGACTGCCGCTAAATTAAATGTATATTCGAATGAATTTCAATGATAACCGCCAAGTTTGCTCTTTGCGCGATATTAAAAATCGGCCCTCGCGACCGTCGCTGTACAAGGAAAACATTGGGTCTATTGGCGTAGCGGAACGATTTACCGGGCAGCATAAAAATAAAGTGTAGCAGCGGCAAGTCTCGTTTAACGTAGAAGTGACGAGCTCCGCGGGTAAATACAGCACAGAAGGTTGTTAAAGACGCTTATGCATTAACACGTCGCCGCAGCCGGTTGAACGAACTTACGGTTTTGCCTCGTTCCTCGACCTCCTACTCCTTCCTCGTCCCGCTCTTCTTCTACACCTGTTAATTACCTCGTAAACTCGCAAAGCTGTAGGTGGAGGTGGAGGGAAGAGTAGGGAAACCGGACGGTTAATGTCCGTGGCAAGTTAATGGAAAGAATTCCAGCTAGGGCCCGACGACGAAAAGAGCTTTACCGAGCGCGCGGCCGGCGATGCGGCTGTCGATCCCGGCATTCACCGACTGCGAGCTCCTCGACGAAGACACCCGGTGAGCCAACTGGTAAGAGGCCTTTTATCGACTATATTTATTCATGCGCGTCGGCGGAAAGGTATTTTATTTTTTTCCTTTCTTTATCTTCGCTTGGAGTTGGAAAAAATAATGTGGGTTGTGCGCACATCCGCGCGGTTAAATATATATATAGGTGAGCAAGCCGCGACTTTTGCGTAAGAATACCTTTGCCGCGATTTATCGCGCGAGGAGCGAGGCCGGCGAGCACAAAGGAAAAATTTTCGCCGTATATAAATATTTACTTGGCGCGACGTACTTGGCGAGCGCCGATCAAAGTTAGATTGATAATTGCCGCGGCGGTGAAACGGAGACGCTTGTTGTTATATATAATACAAGCGGTGGCGGTGACAGGGGATGGGCGGGGGAGGGAGAGAAGGGAGGAAATTATTTGTCGATTCGCGGGACGAGAGCTAGAGAGTTAGAGAGGGAGACCGGAGGCTTGTATCGATGTCACCTATCGATCATATTCCCTCCTGTTTCTCGTCTCGGCCTTCCCGTGCGCCGAGAGACAGAGAGAGACAGAGAGAGACAGAGAGAGAGAGAGAACTAACAATTTCCTGTTTCCTAAAGAGCTTACCGAAGTGAGTTACGAGATATTTCCTCGGCCCAAGCGAAGAATCGATCTTCCGTCTCTTCGCTTTATATACACCACGGGGCAAGTTCTATCTCGTTCTATCTACTCTCCCACCTCTTCCATCGCTGAAATACTTTTCTCTTTCATTTTCCATCCAACCCACACATTTACAGCCCATATATAGCTATATTTACACATCCATATATAGCCTATAAATTGCTATCTCGTTCCGCCGATGGGGCGCGGCGAATCTAAGTCGCCGCCTCCGCGGACGAAAACGATATAAACACGCGCGCGATCGCGACGATATCCTGACTCTCCCTCTCTCTTGCTCTCTCTCTCTCTCTCTCTCTCTCTCTCTCTCTCTCTCTCTGATACGCCTCGATGCATAATTTATATTACACATCTTTTTGTTGTATACCGTATACGCGTGTGTAACTGCAGGTTGAGGGTTTACGCGCGGTCGTGCAAACTAAAGCGCAATCCTCGTTATGCTTATAAACCGCGGGAACGACCTTTTAGATCCACAACCTTATGATAGACTATGCGGTCATAGCGCGATGAATGCCTAATTGGATAAGTGTGAACGCGCGGCTTTATATTAAAGAGGGTTGGGTTTTGAGAGTATGGCGCGAGGCGGAGATCTACCGAGATTCGGTTAAGTTGAGTTGGTACTCTCTCTCTCTTTCTCTGTCTCTCTCGGGTGAGATTTTCACTCGAGTTGGGAAAAGTCTTTGTCAGAAAAGTTTGGGGAGAGTAGCTGCTGCTGCTGCTACTGCTGCACACACGTTTGACCATCTAAATTCACGACAACGAAGGCGGAGAAAAAGAAGTAGAAGAGGAAGAAGACGCAGTATAGGGAAGAGGGAGAGAGTAGTGACTTTGATTCGGTTGGACTTTAAGTGACGGGGGTGACGTCGGCCGTGCGACGGCAAAGGAATGGGACAATATATCCTTTGCCGACTGAGAGAAAGAGAGAGAGAGAGAGAGAATCTTGGTTCGCGCGCGCGAGGACTTAAAAGTATACGCGGCGCACGTCTACCGCGTCTATATATACATATATATATAGAACTGGGCAAAGCCGACTAAAATTGATGCGTAATCGCGGGGGAATGTTCAATGCACTTGACTTCGAGCTGGAAAAGCCTCTTTAAAGGCTAGAGAGAGAGAGAGAGAGAGAGAGAGAGGGAGAGAGAAGAAGAGGGTGAACTAAACCGCACACACACACACACGCGCGCGCGCAAATGTGCCTCTTGCCACTACTTGGCTGGTGACACTTATTACCCTTTCAGATCGAGTGTCTCTGCAGCAGCGGTGGCGGCGCGCGCATTGTTCTATGTTAATCGCTTTTTCCTCTTTTACACCAGCTGCCGCCGCTGCTGCTGCTGCTGCGGTATAAGAAGCCGCCGCGCGATGCGATAATGAAAAGGACAAAATTCAATGCGACGAAGGGGACAATCCGCTTTCTCGCTCAGTCTCTCTCTCTCTCTCTCTCTCTCTCTCTCTCTCTTTCCCTCTCTGCCTCTCTTGCGCCTTTTATACCGATCTAAAGCTGCTTTTTCTGCACTTCGCCGTGGCGCCCGCTGCTCCTCGATCCTCTTTTATTTATTTACATTGGAGATTTCCTTTTTTTCTTTTGCAACGAGTGAGAGGGTGGTGTAGGTTCGCAGTGCGAGTAGAGGGAAAAGTGTGCGAAGGGGACGAAGGGAAGAAAAATTTAGAAAAAGAGACTCGACTAATGGAGATGTTGATTAATGGAGCTCACGAGTAGATCCGTCTTGAAACAGTTGCTTAATTCACTGCGCTTTTAATTATATATCCAATCAATTATAGCACCTTGTTTCGCGTCTACTTCGAACGTTGAGAACCATCTTTTCCAAACTCTCTTCTAACTTCCTTTTTGAAAAATAATAAATATAGCTTAACGTCGAAATATATGCGTAGAGTTCACAAAATTCGTTGGTAATTGCGTGCACGAATCAACGATTATCCAAATGAGATCGGACGAGAAGAAGTAAAAGAAAAGGAAAAAGCCAAAAAAAAATAGAGGAAAGGTTACAAGGCGTTGATTAGAACGAATCGCAGGTCTGTACTTGCAAGGCTAATGCACAAAGTGGCGTGAACAATTACACAAGTAAAAGATTAGCTACGGTCGAGGATTAATCGTCCTCGGCGGCGGCGGCGTTTTAAAAGTGTCTTGGAGCGCGCGCTTGACAAATAGGTAAGTTGCGCTCTCCGCACACACACACACACACACACAGAGAGAGCGACCTATAACAGCTTGTAAAAACACGTTTTTATCGCGCTTTAATCATAAAACTAAATGTGCGTCACGCGGTCGGACGGCTTCACACTTTTTTGCCGTCGCCAGCGTCGAGACGAGTCGCGTAAAAATTCGCGCGCAACTGCCATTAGTTATCGGATGAATTAGAGATTCGTCTTCGTCTCGCGCGGTGCGCAAAGAAACTCTCGCAAGAACATTAATCCCGCTTGCACATTTACCGGGTATAGCATAGCCTCGATGAAATTTGCATGCAATCTGTACAAGCACACAGACACGAGAGTATAATATATAATAAAATCTAATGAGCAGAGCATAGCATACGATTAGGTTTCTCTTCTACACCCAACTCCTGTCGAAAATTGTCTGCGCATATGAAGGTGTTAACGATGCCGTCAAAGGATCGCCATCAACAGCTTCAAAGGCTACTTTTTCTCTCCATGATAATGTGCTCGTTACTGGTGTCGGTGGCGGACTCGGGCAAAGGCGACTACCACCCATCCCAGCTGTCCAGGCGTAAGCGCTACGTCGTATTTCCAGAAGGATCGAGTTTCTCGGTGAGTTGTTGCTCGCGCGCACTCCTGCCTCTATTTGCATACGCGTATAAGCGCGAGCTGTGTACATCGTTACACTCGTAGGATCTCTCTCTCTCTCTCTCTCTCTCTCGCTATCGCACACAGTAATTTACCTCGGCTGCTTTTTTGTTGTCTCCTCCCTTATCGACGCTGCAGATAGCACTGTGCATGACGGTACACACTCTGACGCCCGACAACATATTCACGGAGGGCCTCAATTGGGGAATATCGTACGATCTGCCGAACGAGAGTAAACCGGAGCTCGAGCCCTACTTGCAGCTGAGACAGGACCGCATCAAGCCTGGCAAATACAAGTACAGCAAAGCGGCGAATGATAAAAAGGACGGGGAGTACGAGGGGCAGAAGCAGTACTACAAGCCGGAGAATATGGCGTGGAATAACGAGGGAAAGTACTATGTGATGGCCGGGGGAAAGAAATATTACAAAGCCGATTATCATTATTTGCAGAGACGACATCGCAGGGATCTTTACAACAAGCTCGAGGTCATTATAAATGCGTGAGTATATATATACACATCGATACGCCCAGTATCTACATATGTATATTATCTTTTGTGCAGTTATATATGGAGTAATTGGGAGGGACGGGGGCGGGCAGCTTGACAAAACGTACGATATACGAAGCTTTGCTCTATTTTTGTACTATCGTGAGACGCGCGCGCACACGGATGATCGACTCTGCGCGCGACAATTGACGTTTATCAATTTTGCCGGGAATAAAGAGGACGGAAAGGATGGTATTCGGATGGAACGCTATAGTATTCGCTACGTCTATCGGGGATAATCCGATAAGATGGAACGTCGCGTAGCCATGGGATATTCGCCTGGGGCCTCGAGGAAATTTAACGAAAGAGACGCCCGAGCCGCTAGATATAATACATATATATATATATGTATAAATTGAATTATGGACCAATCGTAATGGCCCTCGAAATCGTGTCGACTGTAAACGCCTCGAACGAGTGATGCGCGCCGCTGTAGTCGGGAGAGAGAAAAGTTTGGACCCCCGACGCGCCCCTCAACTCTCGTCGCGCTTTTATTAAGGCATTTCGAATAAAGTGGCGAACTTGACCTCGCCTCGCTCGCTAGCTCGCAGCTCTCTCAGCTCTCATTCTCTCTCTCTCTCTCTCTCTCTCTCTCTCAGTCCGCCCAAACTTCGCTCACAGCCAGCAGCCAAACTTTTGCGTCCCGGTAAATAGATAACCGAGCGCTCTGGTGGTTAGTCGCTCATCCCTTTAATTTTCATCTTCGCCGTCCGTGACGAGCTGGGAACGATTTTCTTCTCCGCTGAATAAATATAAGGCTGTACTTGTTTGCTTGCGCCTTGCTCTTTTTTTTTTTTTTTTTGCTTTTTTATATAGTCAAGACTAATATTTCGTTCGCGGTGCAGAGAGCGCAGGATTTTTCCGGTCGCGACAGTTAAAAAGTTGAGCTCATTAATAGGCGAGAAAGCGAGTAGTTTTATTTCTCTTACTGCTCGGTCGTTCTCGTCGTTGTCGTCGTCGCCGTCTTCGAAACTTTAAATCTGCTCATAAAAGAAGGAAGTAGAGGAAACATCGGTGTAAGGGTTTGCTCGGAGACGTGCGTAGTTCTGAGGAAAAAGCGCTGGCTTGAATTTATTGTTTCTCTCGCTCTATGACATTAATGTCTCCTGTGGGGAGGGGAGGGGGGATGGAAAGCTAGTACCACGGAAACTAATGATAATATATTAGGCGATCTAGGAAATGTATGTATACGGTGTATGAGGCGTCTATAATAAAATACATCCGGAGGGATGAGATGCAATTAAACAAGAGTGAACGAGAGGGAGGGAGAGAGAGAGAGAGAGAGAGAAAGCTAGACGAGTGAATGCAACGAAAAGGGTGCGGGAACGGGCCGCCGACGCTGTGGCCTCCAAGTTATGAAATTTCCGATACTCGTGTTCGGCTAACTATGCGGAGGAGCTCGTGTTTCACCACCCGCCCCCTTATTCCTGTATATCGCTTGCTTATGGACCACACACACACACACACACACATACACGCACACAGACACACACATAATACATATCCTTTCCTCAACGACTTGTAATCTATCATTAACGTTTGCGATGTCCCCGCGGCCGGCAAAAGCGGGTTGCGGGCCGAGTAATCTTCCATCGTTAAACCGGCGGGTATACGATATTGCACATTCTCGGGGATCGGCTTCGGTTGCGACGAACGAGTATAGTCGCTCCTCTCGCGGTGTCTCGGTAGCTCAGCTCAACTCTCTCTCTCTCTCTCTCTCTCTCCTACCCAGACACTGTCAACTGATACAATCGCACTCGCAATAAATCAAAACTGTCGCTGATGCGACGCGCGAGAGACGGAGTATAGGGCAGCAGCAGCTGTGTGTGTGTGTGTGTGTGTATCTTGTGTATCCGCAACGGCGGACCTAAGAGAGAGAGAGAGAGAGGGAATTTCTTAGGAGGAAGAGGAGGAGGGGAAATTCCATTACACCGCCGCCCGGCTATAGCAGCTGCTGCGAGCTTTTTTGGGACCGCGAATAAAAAGGAGCTTGCGAGAGGAGGTAGACACGCGTTGGACTGCTTTCCTCTAGCCCCCCGACGAGACTGGCGCGAATTTACAAAGTAACTCGCGCCCCTGAGAGGAGCTTTTTCGATCTTCAAACATCGTGGCTTAACTTGCCCTCTGCATCTCTGCCTCCTCCTCTTTCTCTCTTTTTCTCTCGATATACCACACACACACACACACACACACACACACTCGGCGCACAGCCTCTTGGAATTCACCCACGATTCGACTTGATCTCTCTCTCTCTCTCCTGCGCCAGCGAGAGAACCTCCTGAATTAATGGTTTACATTTACTCGGATCGCCAATCCCAACTACCCATAGAGCCGAGAGCGAGAAGGAGATCGAGAGTGGGAGACTAGGGAAAGCACGGCCTCGAATATATAAAAGGAAAAGACGTACGGCAAACCAATAAGGGAGGCTCTGCGCATAGCTATGGGAAAGGGTCTCTCTCTACCGGCCAAGTTGTTGGCTCATTGCTCTTGCACGAATTGCAAGTAAACAGACGCGAGTGAGACACACAGTCCCGGCGCGCGCATCTCCTTCCTCGCTGCACTTGAAACAAATGTATATACAAACAAAAACTTTCATATCGACTATCTCTCTCTCTCCCTCTCTCCCTCTCTCTCTCTCTCTCTCTCTCTCTCTCTCTCTTGCTAGCCCAGTCAGATAATAAGAATCCTTGAAACTTGCGGGCTATATAAGCATCGAGTTTATTTGACATCGAAACTCAGGATAAATTCTTTCGGCGCGATCTCCCCTTGTTTCAACGCTTGACTCTATCCGCGTCGGCTCAAGGACGAGCGTCGATCGACTTTTGTTTTTGTTCCTGCTTTGATTATGTACACGTATCTCTTGACGTCTTCGTTTATGCAAGGATGAGACGATATTAAAGTGGGACATGTTGCGCGAGATAACAACCATTAAGCCAAGATATAAAACGCTTTTTTCGTTATAAACTTGTCGAGGCGGTCACGTGCGCACGTGTCGAATCCCGGAATATAAGAAACCCATGTGTCACGGTCTATTTATTCTGTATTTTTTTCTTCCTTTCTTTCTTTCGGCCTTTCTTTCGGAGTAGAAGACGACAGTCATTTCCATGACGAGATTTTCAAAAGTGCGAGTTGACGAACGCCTTGATAAATATGAACGACTATCGATTGTGTGTTTGCCTCGCACAAGTTGAGCGAAGATTCGAGGTTTTATTTTATTTTCGCGTCCGAGAGATCCCCGCGGATGACTTGACATGGGACCTTCCCCATACATATATAGGCCTTCGCTTGTATTATCTCTGGCCTGTGCGCCTTGTCCATCAGTCGTTATTGACTATCTGTCAAGCGAGTGAAGGAGAAATTGTTTTCCGCCCAAGGGACAGAAAGTATTAGCGGGATATCTCGGGGAGTGGAAAGAGGAGAAAACTGAATGAAGTCACGTTAAGGCGACGAATATTGCCTAATTTTTATTAGATAAATGATGAATTGTACGAATTGAGGAAGAGGGCAATCCTTATTTTTTTGCTGATACATCCACGAGTGTACACAATTATTTCTTTGTAACACGAGCACGATATTTGGGGTTTTGTTCGACCATTAGCGAGCATAAAGTGACTACTTTTAGACCGATTGACGATAACGGCCTTGCAAAGCAGCGTTTTAATATTTGTCGCCCGCTAAAAAATTTTAGGAAATTTTTAGAAAAATCAGCGATAATTTTTTACTTAATGTTTATTGCATTTTGTATTAAATTTTATATAATTTTATATTTTCATAATAAGACTAATACTTAGTAAATATTTATGAGAAATTTTTGTTATTCTAGTAAATTACAGAGTTAGTGAAAATTAAAAATACTCTAGTTCTTTTTGCCCTCGTGTGGTTGCAGTACGAGTCGAAGGCAAGAAAGTATGAGTCAAACAATAGAGCGTTTTGCGAGTCGAAGACAAATACTACAAACTCCACACTTGGTCTATAAAAAAGCCCACTTTACGACACAATATATACTATTTCGGTCTACTAAGTTCATGTGACAAATGATGTTACAAATCACGTGACATATTACGTGACACGTCAACGTGATATTTCACATGAAATTCTTCTTTTCCTTTTAATCTATTCATAAGCTTTTAATAATAAGCGTATTAATAGTAATCCATGGCTATAAAAAATATTTATTAAATAAAAAACTTTAAAAGCTTCCGAGTCTTTTAACAAAAAATATGTACGATGCATGCACACACATTTCAATACAAACTGCGAAAACATTTCCGCGACATCTTTTAAAAGTCCGCAAGCAAACTGTAGCCATCGTTACAAAGCTCGCGCCAATCTGTCGTTTTCTGATTGCAGGATGGGCTTCGACGGACGCAGCTGTATACTTCGGGCTCTGTGCGAGGCCTCGCAACGCTTCATGCCGAAAGGTAACAGCCTAGTCGAGGAGATGATGAGGATCGTTTTCGCGTAAGTGTAACACAAGCGTCTCTGTCTGTTGCTGTATGAGTACGTGTTAGCGCGTGTGCGCGTGTGTGTGTGTGTGTGTGCGGGCGGGCGGCGAGCGAATGTCACGGGGGACGAATTTCTCTCTTATCGCCGAGGACGCGGCAAAGATAAATAAAGAAAGAAGAAACTTCCAGTTGGCCGAATTGTGGCCTTTCGCTCTTTCTCTCTCCTATCCCTCTTCATCCAACTACGAGAGGGGGAAGAATTTCAGGAAGCACTTTATTGGCTTTCCGGCTACTAATTAGACGCTAGAAGCAAAGGTTTTCGCATCGATTGCTCTCTTTTGTCCCATTAGGAGAAGCTGTGGGTCCGCAAGTTCACGGAAAAAAGCGGCCTTTATGCCGGTCCTAAGAAAACGCCCTATTCTCTCTTTCTCCTAATTATTCGCAGAATCCATCTTATCAGCTCCCGCAACCTTATGACAAATATCCCTATCGATTTTCAGCTTTTCCCCTCTCCCTTCCTTCTTTTTACCTTTAAGCGCACATATAACGCCGCGCGCACGGCCCATTCACATACTAAAGACCTTTATCAATTTTCTTATGATAAGATAAAAAGCGGGGGAGAAATATGGGACGTGAAAGAGATAAAGATAAAAAGTGAAGGATGAAGCGCACCGGCGGCGGAAAGAGAGAGAGAGAGAGAGAGAGAGAGAGAGAGAGAGAGAGAGAGAGAGGCGAACTCTATATTACGCATACTACAGCTCTACGATGCGGATGCGGGGGCAGCAAAAAAATTGCTGCTTTCGAAAAGCTCGTTTATTTAGGGGAAAAAATGAGAGAGAGAGAGAGAGAGAGAGTAGAGAGCGGTGAGAGAGACGTTCGGTTTTAACAAATCACTATCACCGCGTATAATAGAGCGGTGACGATTAACTAGATTTCTGTGATCTGGATTTATAGAGATTTAACGCCTAGAGGGATTTTTTTTACTATTCGGTACTATTTTTAGTTGACTCTGCGAACTATTTACGAAGAAGCAGCCCGTCCAAGCTTTTATAGAGCTTACTTCAATAACGCTTTGAAATTGTAATCGTATACTATTAATACGATGTAATAATTGAAAAATTATCATAGGACAAGTTGAGTGCAGAAAGTGGTATTCTAATGAAATGCACGACTTCATAAAGCATACCAAATGAATTCGATATTTGCTGCTTAAGTAAACATCTTGAAATGGCAACCTTCTTGAAGGACTGATGAAAGTCAAATATTTTCGCTTAGGAAAACTTTTTGTCGCGGAATATCAAACTACGTTTGACTAAACAAAGAGTGTAGATATTACGACTTACACCGTATCGATCATCCTAAAGAAAAACATTTCCAAAAAAGAAAAAACATTCCATATGAAAAGTACAATTATGAATATTGCACCGCAAACCGTATAATACCTGGCATCTATTTATTCATAAAATTGTAAACTGTATTTAACTATTTTATTCACGTATCTCGAGAATAGACTTTATTCAAAAGGTACAATTTAAATGCAACGGTATTCTTAGCAAATATTGAATACACCCGATACAACTACCTTCAAAATAGAAATCTTAACCCGTATATAGCTGAGTTCAGGTCAAAACGTGTAAAAAAACGGCTTTAAATAAACAAAATGTTTTATTTTAGTATTAGGCGGAGGTATAGGGGGTGGTGGTATAGCTCAGGGCACTAGGAAAAGTTTCTACGTCAGTGGACGCATGAAGGTAATACGGAAGGGCAGTCAGGGACATTGCCGTTGGGTAGACATTGTTGGGGTGAGAACAATGCCAGAGAGCGAGGGAGAGAGAGCGAAAGAAAGGGAAAGAGAGTGCACTGTATGTTTTTTTTTTTTCGAGAGAGAACGAAATTTCTTAGTTGCCATTTCCTGACCTATATTGCGCAAATGCGTTTTCCAAACAATAACTTCTGCGTCAAACTCGCTCGGGGATTCTCTCTCCTTCCAAGCTGCGAGCGTTTTTAAAAGTCGGAATCGAGACACCATTTTACGCGGTAAAGATATACATTTGTTTTTGTAAGTATACAAAAATACAATGATGTACAGATAATGTATGTATAAAATCAAAATTGCATTTATTAATAATTCAAGTGATATCACGGTCAATTACACGTTCAATGACACGTTCAATTACACGTCGAATACACGCATACGGTTAAAATGGGGTATATAGGACGCTACAAAATAAATTAACGTTCAGCTACGGCCTTTGTCACGACGTGCATACGTTAAATTTAACCAAAATAGGTGCTGTCTCGCTACCGATTTGGATCTATATGAAAACTCCAAAGATGCACACCTTAGATCTGAATTAAGGCTTGCCTATCTCGGTACGCCTCAAAGGGGGGCGCGAGTTCTTTGATCTCTCCCCTTATCTGGAAAAGAGACGCTGCAGATAGTCAGGTGTATTCGTACGCACGATTTTGTATATCGATACCGCCATGAAATAATGTCTCCTTGTATCGGTGCGTATAGCCGACCCAGGGCACTTGAGGCAGAAGCTCATCGCGTATATCACACAGTAGTTCTGCGGAACTTGGATTCTGTTTCTCAGCTTCTGAGATGTATCCAACGAGACTGCGACAGAGCAGTGATATCTACACGAGGGAACAGTACCGACATAATAATTGAAAGGAAGTGGACGGGGAATAGAGCGAAAAAGTATGCTTTCGAGCGGAACTTGGACGAAAATGTTTTTCATCGCGTGGCCGTAAATTAGTATAAAGGTTACGTGGGCAAAATTGAAATCGGAAGTGAGTATCGATCCGGTCGACGCGCGCTTTCGACCCACCTCCTCCTCCTCCTCTCCACCAAGAAAGACCAGGCCGAATTTTTCCTCCAACTGTCCACGGAATAATGAAGTTCTCATCCTTTGACTATAGCTACCGAGCCAAACATTTTTTAATTTTACGGAACAAAAATAGGAGGCGAAGCACATCAGCCGCGAGTGTAAAAATTCAATTCAGTGGCTCCCGCAGCGTCGAGAAAGACTAGAAACTCGTTCTTCGACTCCGCTCCGGCGCTATCAGCTTCGCATAAAAGTGGCGTGGCTCGTAAACCGCCGCCGTAAGAAAAAGAGAGAGAGAGAGAGAGAGACTTTGAGCGTGTGTGTGTGTGTGTGTGTACGTGTGTTGGGAGCATGGTATAGATAGTCGTTGGGAGGATCGACTGGGTATATTTAAATTTAGTGGCCATGTTGTAGATTACCGCTGTCGAGAGTGTTTTCTTTCGAGCCGGCCGAGCACCACACGTACACGGGGGCTCATAAAGCCGGCCACGAGGGCCGAAACTGCCCGGCCATGTTCCCCGGCTGCAGCTTCTCCCTCATAGACATGGCCCTCGGGAAATACAGCGCCAACGACGAATACGACGACGAGGAGGACGGCGGTGGCGGTGGTGGCGGCGGTGGCGAAGCCGTTAGGCCAGACGGCTATCCGGATGCTGCTGCTGCCGCCGCTCCCGAAACTTTGCTGCCGCCGGATCTACGATACACCATGAAGTGAGAGAGCCAATGCCTCCAGCAGACCAGAATAACGCAGCCTCTGCATCCACCTATAGTTGCTGCTTTTATTGTCTCGGCGAGATGTTGCGGCTTTTTTTTTCCAAGGAGGGGGAGGACTTCCTGCGCTCGACCTACTGATACACATATTTATCGCCTATACATATGTATATATACGCGCACGTCTGGCTGCGGCCTACGACTGATGGACTACGGTTCGATACTTTGCGCGCTTTTCATGCTGATGCAAATACATTGTATATATTTTTTAACGATTGTCTTTATCCTTTTTTCAACTTCCCGATTCGATGATGCGCGAGCCATGCAATATAACGATGTGACACTGGTAAGTACACTGAAAAAAGTTTAGTAAGTCAGAAGCACCACCTGTAGTATTACTATTGTACTATAGGACTTGGAACAACAGTCACACCAGTTTTGAATAACAGTGGTGCTAAAAGCAGAGATGGCTGTTGTCCGTCGCGACTGGGACGACTCCCGTCCAAAAATTTAAGTAGGAGTCGCGCATAAGATTGGGCATTGCCGCGCCACCCATGGCACCTGTTCGCAAGTCTCATTTAACAACAAAGTATTAAGATTACATGTAATATTAAATTATATTTTTATATAAAGGTGTGTATAGATATTAGTATTTATGCATATTAGTTGGTGCCAAAATAGAACTACTAATTTATATTACACAATTACTTACTATAGACGTATTAACCTCCTTTACAATGTAATGGAATCAGGAAAACTCCACACCTTTTTATATTTATTTTTACAATACACGCGTATCATGATATTGATTTTAATAAACTTAGTATTAATAATTTAAATGTTTTGAGCTGTTGTTATTTAGACAATTCTGATAAAAATTAAAGATAATTGTATAATTTTTATATATTATGGTTTTCTTAATTAATTTATATTTACATTAATATTACTTATATATTGGAACAATGAATAGGCAGCAGTTTTTTAAAAATGACTATTTTAATTTTAATAATTTTAAAATTATAGGAATATAGAAAAAAAATTCTCATCGTTGTAACCTGCCGCTAATAAAAAAAAATTTTGTGCATTAAAATAAATTTTGAGGTTAACTTACTAGATTCGTATAAATTATATAAACATTTAGTTAAATTGAATTGCACATGTGCGTACATACAAAAAGTTGATGCAGCGAATCAAAGTTATAAGATTTCAAAATATATCCATATTTTTATTGGTAATTTTTTACAAACAATCTGTCAATTCGATCCAACTGTCGGCCGATTCAATGGTCTCAAAATTTCGTGCACCATTTGAATCGAAAACCGAGGTAACGGCTATATTAGTTCACTTGCGCTGCGCTTGTGCGGTAGTAGTTCGTCAGCTATCCAAAACTGGTACGTCAGCCGTCCCAAATCAAAAGACAAGAGTTGCTTGTGCATTTGGCGCTGCGGGTGTATTACCCCTGTACGTCTTTTATACAAAACTTTTTTCAGTGTAGTAACGGTTGAGTTACGGTTTAGTTACGTTGGCTATCGCGTAAATATGAAACGGTACGAAAATACAAGGTATTAAATTAACCTTTGACTGGTTGTTTGGAATCCATGGGTATTGAAAAATTAACGGAAAGAGCACCCCGTATCGAAGTGAAAATTCCGTTACATAAATATTGACGCACTGCAGCGGGTTTGTCAGATGATACTGCGTGCCACGATATTGCTTTGAATTACGAGGTAAATATATATATATATATAGATATTTAAACGAGATATCTGACAGACACGCACACACCAGTCACAGACACAGAGGCGAGCGTGATAAAAATTATTTTGTCGGCAAAAAGAACACCGATGAACGGATTAAAATTATTAAAATGGACTGGAAAAATATCGTTGATGTATAAATTATATACCTGAAACGAGAGAGGCTTGACATACATATTTGCTTGGACGTCCAATGCGTCCTGTACATATATATACGCACGCGACAAATAAAATTAATAAATAAAGAATTTTACGGAAAATATGCTCGTAATTACTTATTCGCTTTCATTTCTCGTTATTAAAACGAATCGCCCTTTGACCAAGTGCACTTGGGCATTTTGTAGAGAAGTAATTAATAGCTATACATACGTAATGAATCGCATGAAAACTGTATAGTATATTTATAGATTAAATACTGCAAAAAACACCGTATTCAAACCGTCGTTGCAACTGACCAATTTGAACTAATCGTATGTACACCGGTGAATTTGGCATTCAACTTAAAAATACATCAGCACGAAAAGAGGCGTTATAATAGTGATCGATGTTGTTCGTGCTAACGGATAGAGTAATCCCGCTACTCTCGGTACTAGGAATCGATGAGAGAAAGTGACAATCGGCGTCTCATTATTTGCGAAAAAGGTGCGCGCGGGGTCCAATTTGAAATTCAAAAGGTTCGCAAACTACGTAAGGCGCGGCTGTTCCGGGAGGGCGAAAAAAGAATAAAATGAAAAGGAAGAAGAAGGATGAAGAGAAGCGAAGGCAGCGCTGCAGGAGGAGTCGGCGGAGGAACGCAGCTATAGGGGCGAACGCGCGGCACGTAATCTTTTGCCGCGTGCATAAAATTTGGTACGTGCACACCGCGGAGCTACTGGGGATATCGATTTTATACGTGGAGGTCCGAAGCTTTCGCAGCTCTCCTCTCTCTCTCTCTCTCTCTCTCTCTCTCTCTCTCTCTCTCTCTCTCTCTCTCTCTTTATATGTCTATACATACGTCCGCAGTTGATCTCCCCTTCCACTATGCGACAACCCAATTTTCCCACAGCTGAACCACACATCCGCGTACCTTTCTTTTTTCGCCTCTTTTTTCGAAGTTAATTTCGTTAATAACACGCATGGGGGTCGGTCAGTTAGACGCTATTAAATATTCATGGAAAAGGTGCATCATCGCGCGCCACTTGGAAAAGCCGCCTTGTACACACTCGCCCTCGTCCCGGCTTTTATATACACAGACTCGCACAGTAGCAGCAGCAGCAGCAGCAGCAGCAGCAGCAGCAGCAGTAACAGAGTATAAAGGCTCTCGGGCCTGCACGCGCGTATAGTCGTTGCTCCTAACAAGCGCACCGGACGGTATTATAACGTACGTGTCGCGGCTGCTACGGCTACATAAAATTTGCAGCGTATTTACGAGTACGGAGTGTGCGAGAGAGAGAGAGAGAGAGAGAGAGAGAAAAGCAGATGGGCCCAGCTGTATGCAACGTTATAAAAGTCAATGCGCGCGCGCTTACTTTGCGCTAACTTGTCTCTCTCTCTCTCTCTCTCCCGCTCTCTCTCTCTCTTTCTCTCGGCTGCTGCTGCCGCTGCTGCAGCACACGCGGCGACCTGAGCGAGTTTTTTTAACGATTCTTAGCGCCCAGTTATAACTCGATATACACAGGCTGTAGTCGACGCGAAAAAGTTGCAGTTGCGCGTAAAGCTACGTGCACATGTACATGCACACGCCCACACAGGATACTCATACTCTGCTGAGCCGCGGCATGATCGATCAGGAATTCAGTCATTTATTGGCTATCGTAAAGTAGCGGGCATATCAACGGGGCGCTCGCGCGCGACAATATCCGCGAGAGCAGAACAGCGTACAACTACTATTCGCTCTCTTTCTCTCTCTCTTTCTAGCTCTCTCTGTCTCTCTCCATAAAAAGCGGATGAACGGAAGGGACGAGCGGCAGTACGTGACCGACATACATTGTTCTTGATCTGCGCGTTTCCTTCTCTCTCTCTCTCTCTCTCTCTCTCTCGCTCTCATACTTTTTTTCTTCTTTCTCTCCCTCTCTCTCACTCCATAGTTCCGCGCGAGCTGCAATTCGCCCTTAGCTCCTGCGGTGATTATGACGATTTGCTGTCCAGCAACCGATGTGTATATATGTATGAATATAATAACGCACTTGAGCCAAGTTTGGACGATCGAGGCTCGTTCGAGCTCTTCATAGTTTTCTAGCGCGAGTGTGTATTAAAGACTGCGGAAGTGGTATGGGCGAGATAAGGAGCGAGAAGGAGATAGAGAGAGAGAGAGAGAGAGAGAGGGAGACGCGCGCGCCGACAGCATGATGAACGAGCCGAGAGCGATCGCCGAGAACAAATAAAAAAGAAGCTCTCGCGGTAAGTATGGCGGCTAAACTCAATAATGCCTCTCTCTCTCTATCTCTCTCCTCTCGGCTAATCGAATGATCTCGTTTATCTCGTCGACGCCGAAGGAGCCAATAGCGATCGCGCGACAGTATTTATACGCGGCTTCATCTCCTTCGTAAATCACTCGATCGCGCTATATATAAAGCAACAACACGCTCGCGTGCGCGCGTGCAATCGATATTTTATCCATATATAACACGGAGCGCGCGCGAGCGGCCGAACGTTCAAAACAATGAACCGCAGTCGTAAAACTTGTGTATAGGTATATGTGAATACTTCAGGATATTGTTTAGAGTGAGATCGTGCTCACGGTGGATAAGCTCTGCAGAGAGAGTGAGAGAGAGAGAGAGAGAGAGAGGCAGAGAAACGGTTGTGAATCATCGGGGGAGGGATCGGTATACTTGTATCGACGCGCGGCTCTCTTCTCATCGACAGCTCGAGATCGCGACAAGAGTGTAGCCGCAAAGTCGCTGCTATTGTACAATAGCAGAAAGACAGAGAGAGAGAGAGAGAGAGAGAGAGAGAGAGAGAGAGAGAGAGTAGAGTGGATAACAATAGTAGGGACGATCGAAGAGTATGTATATATATACGCCGCGCGCTCGATTATCCGTGCACGCGCTCCTCTGCGCCGTTTCCATTTATACAGATCGGCCGCTATTCTCCTGCTAATGAACCTTTCTATACATGCACGCGCCTCTCTACCTGTCCCTGTCTAAACATCGATGTATATATAGGTGTATAGGCAGAGAGGCGAAGAAACGAGGCGTTTAAAGATCAACGAGTGCAGTCCACTCGACGGTACAAGTGTGCAGAGAGAGAGAAAGAATCGCCGCCGCAGTTCTTTTATATAAAAGTACGCGCGTACGTGCAAGCAGGCTTACGTAACTTGTCCGCGAGCGCTCGGAAAGGCTTAATTAATTCAACGCGTCAAAAGTGGAACGCGCGGCGGGCGGCGGCGACAGCTGCAAACTTCATTTGAATATAAAGTAAAGCGCGATGAAATGAGCGGTGTATTATTTACCGAGAGGGGCCGGGTGTAGGGGTGGGAG
>UELU01138594.1:0-18998 GCA_900490025.1 Megastigmus dorsalis
GAGTGAGTGAGAGAGCAGAAGGGAGGAAAAAATGCGGTGGTGGTAGGCTGTATAGGTGCCTAAAAGCCAGAAGAAAAAGTGGGGCCATTATGCTGATGTCCCCGACATATCGTAGACTGTGCCACACGACTTCTTTTCGCGACATTTTGGCCCTGAATTGCGAGCTACTGCCAAACCACTGTTCCTCGTCCTATACTATTCCACGAGTACATGTATATGTAGCAACATTCACGCACTCGTATACACACATCTCTATAACTGTATTATACCGAGGACTCCCAGAAGATATACGGACGAATCGAGGGTGCGCCAGAGTCTTGTTTACGCATTTTCACCTGCGTAACAGCTGGTGCCTATATCCTCGCTCTTTGCCATATTCCTCTCTCTTATCCAAGTTTTTCGAATACTATTGTATACAAATTCTATTTTGCCGTGTGCTTTTACATGCATTATAAATAACGTAAGATTATTCACATATATTGTATCGAAGAAATTCGGCGAATATTCGTTTATTCGGAATAAATGCGCGCGACGAATCGAAATGTACCGACAACGTATATCCCTATTAATTATTATCCGAGAACAAACAATGGACCACTCGATCGGTAATAAGAACAATAATCGAGTATTACTTACGGTAATGAGTGTTTTTTTTTATTTTGCGAGGGCTAACCGAGTTGGCCCATTCGATTATTTACGTGAAAAAAACTTCACGAGTGCCACTCGAGGCTTTAATGCGGGCAACGAGCAGTTCGCTCATTGTTTTAAGAGCCGCACGGATGGTGTATTTTGAACGGTTAACCGAATCTGAGCGTGGTTTTGTATATATATACTGGGCTTGCAGGTCGATTGTTCGCGTTTTCGCGATATTTTTGTTTATAAATTATCATCGAGTACTGCAGTCGTAGAAGAGAAACCACGAAATAGAGAAAGAGAGAGAGAGAGAAATTTAAAGGGAACGAGGAAGATTATTATTCTTTCTTGGGTAGGTAACAAAGGAGCCGCGCGGAGAGCTAAGGTGACCCGGAGCAGGAAGGTTGATGCGTAATAAAATTTAAGCTTTAATATTCTGCATTAATAGCGGTCGATAAGTGCGACTGGGGCGTTTCAGACAGACCCCCCGAGCCACCACCCACTCCTCCACTCGCCCCCACTCTCTTCATCCCCATTCATTTCCCAGATTAAAGATGTACCCACCATATACTTTAAAATTTCTTACGCTCAATATAAAATTTTTATGTACTTTCCGAACTTATTATATGAAATGAGAAAAATTCGGCTTTGCCTGTAAATTAAAGCAAGTACGCGTTTTTTCGTGTAAATCCGTTAAGTATTTAGAGAGGAATCGAGCTGTTGTTTTTTTTTAAATTATATACTTTTTAGGGAATCGAAAAGAGAATCGGGAATTGTGTTTAGTGTTATTTTTCACTCGATTTGTTTATAATTGATTTTTGATGGGGTGCGTAATTGTGTTGAATCCCTTCAAAAGAATCAAAACAAACGGAACTTATAGATAACTGATTCCAAGCTCAGCTGGAATAAAAGTGCCAGATCGGTAAGTGGCAAACATCCTTGCCGCTCAAACTTCGATCTCTGAACCTACAACGTATCGTACACACGCACACAATGGACTTTTCGCTTGCGCTTAAAGCTCGCCAATCGTTCGTCTCTCTCCCTCTGTTTCTCTCTCTCTCTCTCTCTCTCTCTCTCTCTCTCTCTCTCCCGATGCTTTATTATTGCTCCAGCAGAAGGCAAAGGGGAACCTATGTCAATGGGAACAACTCTCCTCTCTCTCTCTTACGTTCGCCTATTTACTCAAGGGTTGGCATTCGCCAACGGGGTTCGAGAGAGTTTCATGGCACTCGCGACTGCTACGACTACGACGACGACGACGACGACGACGACGACAACGACGACGACGGCGACGCGGACGAAAAGGGAAACCCACGAAGAAGACCGGAGGCAGAGAAGCAAGGGAAAGAGAGGGGAGAATCTCTCTCTCTCTCTCTCTCTCTCTCACTCTCACTCTCTTGCTCGCTGCCCTTTCTCTCGGTGTCCCACCCTGCGCGTACCCGAACATGAATTAAAGTTTTAATTTCTCTAAATCACAGCGAGAGGTGATCCCCCTCTCCCCGAGCTCTTTTCACCAGACGGTCCGTTACTTATGGCCTCTGCCCTTTTACTGCCGCCTACTTTCCTCCTCTCTCACACTCTCTCTCTCTCTCTCTCTCTCTCACTCACTCTAGCTCCTGATCTTGAGAGTAGGAGAGATAGAACAAGCTGTGTGCAGAAGTGAATGTGTGTGTGTGTGTGTGTGTGGGTGTGTGTGTGTGCGAGAGAGACAGGGAACTGGCGAGTTTCTATAGTGGCCGCGTGGTAACCTTTTGAGAAATCGATACGTGCACTTCCACACCTGACAAGTACACGTCAGTAAGCTGTCGCCGCGAGTTCGCGGATACTCGCAAGCCCTGCTTGTGCACATGCGTGTACGATGGGTCGCCCTGGGGCGCGCGCAACCGTCTAACCTCATCCGCATTATGTGCGTGGAAAAGCATTAGATTTTCCGTACCGCGAATCTCTCTCACCCTCGCGCTTCCGCGAAAGTAGTTGGGTGAAAAATTCAAACGACGCGGCGGTCTTACGGCCACGAGTGTAAAATGCATACGGCTTCGATTACAATTGAACGCGCGTCCCTCGAGAGAAATGCAAATTTCGCTCCGTGTGGATCTTTAGCGTGATTCGATCGGCCTAGCTGATATCGACGGCGCCGTTTACTGATTTATGAGAAATTAATATGAATGACGGGATCTCACGGTGCAATAATATCGGATATATAGGAGATCGTGAATAAACCATAATATAGATTATATTATATGATGTGTACATAATTCGCGGAATGCGTGCGAAGCGTTATTGAACTTACTTTATTAATTTCGCACTGACTATTTGTCATTGGGAACTTGTACGGTACAATAATAATTCTTTGAATTATTCGGAATCATTCACAGAATATGAAGTAACGAATGAGCAATATCATTTATAAAACACACCATTTATACTACTTTTGTAGATTTTACAATCAAAACGCTGAGGCTACTTTATATTTTATTTTGTTTTGGAGATCACAATTAAATTCCCATTGTCTAATGCGTCAACTCGTTCATTACGTCGATGCGTTAATAGATATAATAATCTGCCTATTCAAATAAGAAAATCATCATTTCATCAAATATGACTATAAGTTTACATAAATCAATATGACAGAGTTAAGCTATATTAAATAACAGTTATATTAAGAAACCACTAATTACTATCTAAGTGTTGTATCTTGCACTTAATTAAATTTAAAATGTTAATAGAATTAGATCAATTACGGAATATTGATCTAAAAACTTTCTTTATTACTCTTTTTTTCATTTAATTATTTAATTTTTAATTTCGAATTAAAAATATTATACTATAACTTTTTCTTTAACATTCGCAAACTCGTTAAACTTATTATTTTGTGTCTTTTATAATAGTACTGACTGAAGACGCACACGTCACAATATTATTCGATAGCATAAACGAAAAAAACGGCAAGATTTTATAAGACTATACGTTCTATCGGTGACATAAAAGATGGGCGCTAAGCGGAAATTGCATAGAAATACAAGCTTGACTTAGAAACATTTTATCTATAAGATAATTACAATGGTTATAGTATCTAGAGTAATTGTAGCACTTTGCGCGTAGAGCTCGACAAAAGTCCTTCTATTATTCGAATTGTATGTTGATATCAAATCAAATCGTGTTAATTTTCAAATTATACTGGCATGATTAATTCATAAAAAGAGTATCATATCTACTGAAATGCTGGAAATGGGTTCAAAGCTCATTAGACGGAACTATGGAGTACTCGATTACAAAGTGCTAGAAAACATTACCTGATGTTTTAGCAAAATTGGTTTCACCCACCCGTATCATACTCTTCTTTTGAACCGAATTGATTATACAGTACCATAAAAAACTTACAGCTCGTAACAAAAATTTAATTTCCAATCTTGTTTGACCCATGGTAATTAAACAAACGCATTTAAATGCCCGCTATGCTTTATTCAGTCCAAAAACTCACTCCTGCAATACTCAGCGGCAAAAGTAAAAGACAGAAAGCGCCGCACAATCGAGCAATTAATCCATCGGCAAAAATGAGTTTAACGCACACCAACTCGTCATTTCGGATCTTCGCCTCATAAATAATCGCATCTCGGGGCCCCGAGAGGAGATACTATCTTCGACGCAAACAGAGATGCATCATCCCTCTCCATACTACCCTCGTATACCCCTGCTTTCTTTCTCGCCTACGGCGTTCGCCTTCTCTTTCTTTCTCTCTCTCTCTCTTTCTCTCGGTCGACCTCTTGAGGGGCGCCAGCAGCAGCGCGTTATCCCGGAAAAGCGCGGCATAACCTCTTTCTTGCTCTTCCGCGCGAGGAGCCGAGGGTGCGGACGCTCGTTCGTTTTAGAATCATGACGCAGCCGGCCAAATGGAAATGAAAATGAGTGAGCTCGTGGAGAGTGTGAATCCTACCACCCTAAGTGTATACGTGTATGTGTGGGTGTGTGTATTATTTCTGCAATAGAGGGTTTACGATGGCTTTGTTGGGATTTTCGAGTGATTAGCGAGCGTTACTATTTTTACTGGAATATCGTTAAAATTGCGTTCTGATCTGTATTTATGAGATTTATTAGAGTTCATAAATTGAGATTTTTAAGCCGTAATATTTTTAAAAACTGCAATACTTTTTTTTTTTTAATGTTAAATTATAGTTTGTACGATCATAAATGAAATTTAAATTTATGAAGAGAAATACGGAATTAAATCGATAATATACACCGGCAATTTTATAATAATTTTAAACCTACAAACTTGTAATAATCACTTTGAAGTTTGATAATTGCAGGTGTGCGTTTCCAATATTATAATGCCTGCTCGCTCGCGCTTAAATAAGCCAACGCTTTAATTGCGGCCACTGGATAATTGACAAATGCGTTATTTGCTCTGCAGGAATAAGCTATCGTACAACTTACACATGCCCATTAGTTACACATTTACGCAAGAGAAATTATTATTACATTACCAGAGCTCGCGCGTGCGAGTTAATTTCAAATAAATTTCAAGCTTACATCTCTTGCACGCGGAGTTCTATCTTTAATTGCCGCAGTAAAATAGCTATATATATATATATATATATATATATACTTCGACTATTATTAATTTTTAATCGTAGCATCATCGGTAAAGTCCAGAAGCCTTATCATATTCAAAACGAAGGATACAAGCGTGGTAGAAGAAACCAACGAGTAGAGTAAGAAAAGAAGGAAGAATGAGCGAAAGTCGTGCTATTAACGTTAGGCCTATACCCACCGGTTACAACTTCTTTGTACGCCCCCTCTCTCTCTCTCTCTCTCTCTCTCTCTCCCAGTGACATATTGTTCCCATTCCATACTCCGGCGCTAAAGCACAATAAAGGAAAAAAAAAGCGAGCGGCATAAATATCGCCAGCAGCGTCGCGCCCTCGCGCGCGTACGTACAAGAAACGCACGCTCGCCAAAGCGTGTCGAGATATCGCGCGCAAGACTCTCTCTCTCTCTCTCTCTCTCTCTCTCTCTCTCTCTCTCGAGGAGGTATAAAATGTGGCCCGCGCGGCTCTCCTCTAATTTGTCTGAGTGGCTTTTTCGGAAGCGCGCGCCACCCGCAGCGGACCGCAAAGATTTCGATATTCGCCCATCCCCCTGCAGCCGTTTGCACGTGTGATACGTACGAGATCGTGTATGTGTGTGTGTGGGTGCGGGAGCATGAGTTAGGCAAGGTCGAGGCGAGGAGTTTCTTGTTGCCTTGTTTCTCTCTCTCTCTCTCTCTCGAGAGAGAAAGCTGCAGCTTGTATCGAGCGCGCGAGACTTCCTGCTCCTGTCATCTTTCTCGTTTTTTGCGCACTAGAGTGTGTTTTGCTCGTACGCGCTCGCACCCGCCTAATTAGAATCGCGATGATGAATTATTTATTGAGCGATCCTCCGCTTGCTGATTATACGCATGCGTTATGGATGTGGCTCTCGAACAAGTACCTATTGCGCTATTAATAAAAAGCTGTAGGAAATTTGCAGTTTAGAGTTTAAATTTTTTTTTTTATTGTTAAATACGTTCGAGTAGTTTAGAATGATTATTTCAATTTTAAATAAAGTGAAATATTTGGTTATGCGTTGACTTTCACAAAGCTTTAATATTAGCTTTAACATAGAAATTGCTATCGAACTATTACGTTATCGGTGTTCTCAGAAAAAGTGAAAAATTACTTGTCAATGAATACTAAGAATACTGTGATATACGACTGAGCAAATTGGAATGATATTTTACTACAAAGTAAACTTATTATATTGGCTTAATTTTTATTTATTGATAAATGATGCTATATTTATAACTCTTTCAATATTATAAAATATAAATATAAATATTTTAATTATGAAACTAACCCATGAAATTATTTTAACATAGTCTGATTATGTAATCTACATATTTTTCTTCAGAATAAACTATAATAGTATAATGTAGCAAGTATGCTACAATGGGTGCTGATGGATTTATAACGAGTATTTTATATAAATTTTGTGCAAATCCCTAACGCGAGAAAGCTTTTATAATATAAGAAAGTTGGTATACTTACAGCGTAATAGGCTCTTCTGGACTTGGCGGCGCAGCGCAAATCGACGTATTCGTGAGATGTCGCGACGTACCGGGGGATCTTCCGCGGTCATCGACCTGAAAAATATGAATTATTAATTTTCATCGTCAAATCATAATAAATCAGATATCTCGGACCTCTTCACATGGACTCCAAGTACTATTATTAAATGAACCGATGCTCTTTGTAACTTGCATAAGAACTTATGTATATTGTTACGGAAACTGAACGCATTAAAAAAAAAAAACTTGACTTAAAGCATTTACGGCACACTTTTGCAATTTCTTATTCGAAAGCAAGTTGAAAAGAAACAAAACACGATCTTACTTCAGGGCTGACTTTGTAGCGGTGCTGCCCTATATTTATGACTTCTTTTATATATTCATGCCATTCGCCGCTGTAACAACGTCGTACGAAACAGTACTTTAAAAGGAACGCAATGTATGCGATTTTACTTTCGACTAATAAAATCGCTATATTCAGCCGCAGAAAAAAGGAAAAGAGCTGGGATTCGCATCAGACGGTTCCTTACTGTGAAATAAAGGATTAAACACGCTTCTAGCCCGATGATTTACGAGGAAAGCACTCCGAATTACCGCGGAAAGTTTTTATGACCGCCGAATGCACGAATGTCGAATAGAGAAAGTGAGAGAGAGAGAGAGAGAGAGAGAGAGAGAGAAGGAGAGTCGCTCGGTCGGTTTATGTCCCCAGCTTGGGCCTATGTAATGGCACCCGCTAGGAAAATTATGGAAATCGTGAGCGAACAGGAAATTTCTGAAAATAATATTTACATATTTATAGTTCTTGCAAAAATCGTAGCCCACAGAAACCAGACAACGACATCTATTATTACTCGAGTCTATCTTTGAATTCTGGCAAAACAAATAATGAGGAATACGATTAAAATTTCCAGATTTATATAAATGAGCAATCCTAATCAATCACAATCGCGCCGACACCCAAATCAACCCATTTACATAGCAAATAGTAAATATCAATCAACTCGAATGTGTTTACAGTATGCAATATTTGGGGTTAAGCGTTGATCCATTCGAAATTAATCTCTTTTTATCGCAGCTGATATTCAAGCCCAGCGCACAGAGAACGGACAGAATCGCCGCTCCCCGGTTATTGGAGGAGGTCGTCGTCGTCGTCGTCGTCGCGCGTCTACGACTGTAATATCGAGGAAAGGGCCACTCTTAACGAGCCACTGAGTCGTATAAATTTTATTGCCATTTCATAATTCCTTCGCGCCGCGGCGAACAATAGGCACAACTGCCATTCCTGAATATTATCGCCGCATGCCGATATAAACGCACGCGCGCGGCTATGACGAAAAATTTCATGTCCCCTTTGTTTTTCTATTTATTGCCGCTTTTCGTCTGTTCCATCAATGTCTAAATGCTTCTATACATTACAAATATTATTTATAATATCATTCGTATAAATAATATACTATCATCTATAATCAGTGCCTATATAACTCAATTCAGCAGCTACATATCTTCAATCAACCTTTTTGTTTTAATTTGTACAGCGTTACACCGATTCCATCGAATTCAGCACAACACGGGAGAGACAGAGCGAGAGGAGCAGAAGGAACTATACATATACAGCGGGAGTGGGAGAGAGAGCGTGATTTACATTCCTTCGTCTCGACAACATAAAAATTCCGCGGCGATAACTTCCTTTGTTCCTCCCTCTACGGTTTGTGTGTATATATAGCTTGGGTGAGTTGCGGTACGGACTCCACGGGGTGCCTGGCGTATATACGTTGGCATTGCGGCTTGACTAGTTTTTTTTTTCTTTTTTTTTTCGAGCTTATATTACATTTCTTTAGCCCTGATTAAAGGTGATCTACCTCGGCTTGCAGGGGGACGAGCTTTGGGGCCACGCTTTGGACTCGAATTTGCTTCGCTTTCTTTTAAGAGCCCATTGTGGGAACTGAGTGGTATTTTGAAAGTACATTGTGCGGTATGCAAATGTTGCGAATTGATAGGAAATTCGGCTATGTATTTGTAAAGAAACAGCGGTGAAATCAACCTGTAGAATGCAGGGTTCAGAAACGATTATAGTAGTTAAGTAGACAGTAAGATATAGTAGTTGCAAACAATAAAGATTTTCCTTCATCATATAGCGAAAAACTGCGGTTTTTAAATAGCTTTTTTTAGTATCGTAAATAAATTAAAATAAATTAATATCGATTAAACAGATATTCAAGTACACTTGCTCAACAGTAAGAAAGTTTTGATCCATCGAAATAAATGCGCCAATATACGCTTAGAGCTTCACAATTTTTTTTTTACCGAGCATCAAAAAGCCCCCAAATTTAATTAGCTCGATGAAAAAAAAGACGCAGAAAACTTGAAAAACAGAAAAAGAACACCAGTCAGGTACGCCAAAAATTAAGCGAAAAGCGCAAAGGCATCTCAAACTCTTCTTTGACTTTTTTTTTTCCTCGACGACACTGTTGTATATAACCACGCGCGTGGGCGACCAGCGAAACAGATGTGTATATCAGCACGGGATCGAAATGTAATTAAGAGAGCAAATAATCCGTGCCGAACAAACTCTCTCTCTCTCTCTCACTCTGTAGCAGATCAAAGAACGCGACTGGAAGAGCGGCGATAGAGAGAAGGTATATAGAAGGGGAAGCTTCTGCTACCACCACACGGCAGGGGCTAAAAAGTAGTAGCAGTTACGCGAGCCGAGTCCAATCCTCTCCCTCTCTCCCACCCCCTCCCTCTCACCCTCTCTCTGTCTCTCTCTCTCTCTCTCTCTCTTTCTCTTTCTTCCTCGATGCGTAACGCATACATATATACGCGTTCGAAGAGTCAGAGACGTGTCGACGTAGTCCTGGTAATGTAGAGGAAAAGGGGGAGGATGGGTAAAGTCGACCAAGCAAAGACTCCCTCGATAAATATTCCGTCAAGTGACCAGGAGGGTGAAGCTCGGGATTCAAAGAGAGCCGAAAGGTGGAGTCCAGAGGAGAGTAGTACTCTCTCTCTCTCTCTCTCGCTCTCTATTTTGCTTTTTACTGCTTGCAGTAGTCGTGGCTGGACAGGAGGAGTGCCAAGGAAGTCGCCAAAGAAGCGAGCGAGAGAGCGAGGAAGATGTGGTACGGGACTACCACGGATCATGTTGCTATACTCGTACCGAAAATGAGTTTACTTACAATATATAATATTATTTAATTACTTTTCGTCTATTCCAAATTTTTTTTATTCCGAGCTTAAAATAAGCTAACTTAGATAATATGTTATTATACTATGTTCAATATTTACGTTAGAAATAAGATAAATATCTAAACTTATATTCAAGATCGACACATTATAATTAAAAGAGTCATAAAACGATCTCAAGTCAGATAATTGTCGTTGGGGAAAAAAGTAGAAGAAATTCGTAGAGAAAGACTTTTGACTCGTGAAAGCAAGCAAAGGACACGAGAATCTATGTATAGAGGAAGGAAGGGAGAGAGAGAGATAGTACAAGCAAGCAAGCAAGCAAGCAAAGAAGAGCAAAAGCGAAAAGCCGAAAAAGATAGGAGAGAGAAGGAGGGCCATCCGAGAGGGCAGTATATTTGCGTTACGTTACGTAGTTGCGCGTTTAATCAGCCGTGCAGCTCCCGGACCGAGGAAACGAGATAGAAAGCGTTTGAAGGAACGCAAGGAAGAAGGCACACACACACACACACACACACACAGCTAGAGAGAGAGAGACTGAGCGAGAGAGAGGAAAGCAACTGCGACGACGACATCGGAGGAAAAAGGCTGCGGAGATGCCGAGAATCGCTCGGCCTTTGGCGAATCGGGGGGGAAGAGAGAGAAAGAGGGAGAGAGAAAGAGAGAGCAGCAAGAGACCGAGCCAAAAAGAGAGGAGTCCGCGTTTACTGCTACGGGTACTTCTCTCCGTTTGTCCAGAGAGGAATAGAAAGAGAGCAGCAGAACGTCGGCACAGATTTTCCGCTGCCGTTTTGCAAGAGAATGTTTTCCTCGGGTTTCGGGCATGTGTCCCGAAGAAAAGGATTCCGCATCTCCCTCCACCACCTGCACCTCCTCCTCCTCCTCCTCTCTTTCTTTATGCGCCGCTGTCTCTCTCTCTCGCTCTCTCTCTCTCTCTCTACTCTCCGGCTCTGGAGGAAATAAAAAGAATTCGCTTTAAGTAAAATTCAAGTACAAACATTAGCGCCCACTTTGCTACGCCAGACTTCCTCGTGTCCTCTTTTCCAGCCTTTGAGGCCGATAGCTGTTTGTCCTGTTTTTCGGCTGGGATACCCTTGCAGTTCACTTCGTAAAAGAACCATACTTTATATAACTTTGGCTTTCTTTTTCGTTTCGATTAAGAGGCGATTGTAGTACGTAAACTTATTTGAATTTAAAAATTCGTAATATCAACTTATTTTGAATTTTATTATAATATGATAAACTTTTTGAGTAAATACAAAAATATCGACCTAACTTTACCTTTAATAAATATTTTATTTTTAAAAAGTATAATAATGATCTTTATTAAACTTTGCTACTAAATAAATATAGCTAACTTATTCTAGTCATTTTATTAACATACTATTCTGAAATTGATATACTAACGGATGGTTGGAATTGCTTTTGCAAAGCGACTTTCTTTGTTTTTCTCGGGCTCTACTAATACGTCAAGTACACGTGGATTGAAGCATTAGAAACGTATTTTACGTGTCATGACGATGACGTTAATCAAGAATCATAAATGATGAAGGAGGAGGAATAAAGGAGTGTGGGGGGTAGAGGGAACGAGAGAGAGAGAGAGAGAGAGAGAGAGAGAGAGAGCCGCCTCCGAGGCGTCGATGCCGTGACAGATTGCCCCCCAGTATTTTCCACCACATACATCATCGGTACCCGCCAGCCTTTAGTTCTACTCCGATGCCCGCAGTTATCGACTCGCCTAATTGACATCGCATCCATCGCCCGTAGACCTACGCAACCCGCACTACTACTCAGTGATCGAAATTTGCTTTTCGAAGACGCTGGCCTCTAAATAGGATTATATTATAAGCTCAGCTTAAAGAATTTCTTGCGCTTCGTAAATTACTATATTTATTTTTAAAGCATTACAGGTATTATACAAAATGAGTTACTGTCACTATAACGTTTAAAATGAGGATAAATCAATAACGTTATATTATGAGCATCTCGAAATTCTAAAGGACCGCTACAAAATCGTACGGTAATATTTTAACATGATGACAATTGTACTTTTATTTGGTTCTATATTTGGTCTCTTCCAACGTGTATCTTTCTCGATACGTACTAATTATGCTGAATAATTAGTAGCATTTATTTTTGGAATAAAGTCAATTTAAAAAAAATCAAGAAAAACACTTGAGTTAAGCTTCATAATTGCTATAGAACGAAAATAGTTTGTCAAATCAAATAACTTGAAAAGTTATTTCCAGATGATTGTTTATAGCTGTATTGAAAGGCGGAAAATTGAAATTACATAATGGCTTATTATATACTTATACACAGTGAACGGACAGATGAGACCTTCAATCCGTCATTTTCCAAAGTTATGACGGCCGATATTACTTATTTAACGAGATGCCGTTGCGAAGATAAAGTTGCCGCTGGGCTTTGGGGCAGTGACTCTCGCCGTACACATCGATTTTTCTACTTATGAATTGTTAATGCGCCACCGAGCTGAATCCAAAAGCAGTCTACTCCCTCTGTCTCTCTCTCTCTCTCTCTTTCTCTCTTTCATTCTGCTTCAAGGAAATGAATTTGTCAACGAGATTCGCATAAATTGCGCTCTTTACTCCATTGTGTTGCTTTGGCAATTTGATGAATTCCATTTTCGGATTCACACCGGATAAGTCGAGTGTGAGGACGGGACGATGACGAGAAGCGCGCGCGTGCACGACGTCTGACTGTACGATCGCTAACTACTGATATCCTCGGTCCATTGTCAACGCGGTATTCTCATTTTCAAAGTTCTGAAAATGAGAATATCGCGAGAATCTCGAAATGAACATGAAGTTTTGTAAATTGTTATTCGAAAGATATGACATTATATACACATTTATATTTAGAGAATAGAGTAGAGATAACGTTGTAGATGATTATTTTACTAAATTATATATAGTTACAGTGTTTTAAGAATCACGTGTGCAACACACAAACTTGCACAGGTCATTCATTTGTAAAATATAAGCGGCACAATTGCTATACTTCCAAGAATGATCACAATTTTTGTATTCAAATTCATAATACAAATGAGTAAAGATCGAAGACTACATATTGCAAATGTCCTGTGCCATTACAGAATCGATGACTCGTTTCAAGATATATACCTTTAACGCACACGCGCTATTTTTTCTAATTATTCCCATACTTCCAATTTATCCAAATTACTTGGAAGATTAATTAAAAGAAAAATTTCAGCCATTAACATTTTTTGCCTCGCACAATTCAATCCTTTCCATTGTCGGGATAAAAAGGCTCTCGCGTATATATATTTTCCGTACACCCTAAGGATTCCCTGGTATTATAAGCGTGCGAGCGAGAGCCAAAGCAGCGGCAGCAATAGCAGCAGCAGCAGTAGCGCCTCGACATCCGCGTCGGTGGGCAAGGTCTGGCCGGCCAAGGGCTTCAAAATTTTCAGCAAATTAAATACCGACGATAGTGGTTACCCCTTAGGTCCAGCTAAGCCCAATAACTCATAGACGGAATGCAAAAGGGTGAACCGAGGCCTCTTTCGCATCTTTTTTTTTTTTTTCTACTCCGCGGCAAGCCGTATTTCTCTCTCGCTCGCCCGAAACAAGTCTCTCGAAACCTCGCAAGCGTTAACTCGCCGCTAAAAAGGGCGAGCTCTCCAGTTATAACTGCAGAAAAAGAGCGAGAGAGAGAGCGAGCGGGAGAGAGAGAGAGAGAGAGAGAGAGAGAGAGAAGGTAAGGGTGGAAAAATAACAGCACGGGCGCCTGTTTATCTTGAGATTTGTAGCCGCCTGTTCTCGATATTTATTGGCTCCCGGGAACGCCGACGTAGAAAAGAGTGCGAGAGAGAGAGAAGTGCGTCTAGCGCCTGACGGACCGTTAAATTTTATTATGGTTTTCTCTCGCTTTTTTTCGCTGTTGCTGCTGCTGCTCTCTCTCTTTCTATCGTGAACGTCGTCCGAAATATAACTGCCGGCAATACGCACGATTTCATTTCGTATATTACGCGTGCTTTTATACTTATTCAAAGAGGCGTTACAACGCGTGCTTTGCGCGATATAAAAGAAAATTTTAGTTTCCTTTATGGACGGTAAAGGGCGTTTTTATTTCTGCTAGCTATACCGTATACTTTCAGCAGTCGACGGATATTTGGACCAATTTACTCCGAAGAGTTGGTAAAAATAATATGTTTGTAGAGCTAATCTCAAAGCCCTGGTTATCTAGTATAATCATAAGCTGAAAAATGATCCCTGCACTAGAAAATGAGTCATAACGAAAAGGAAACTCTGTAGGTATTGACGAACGTCAAATTGAGGTTGCAGAGAAGCAGATTTTAGTGGCTGCAAGAGAAAGATATAGTGAGAGAGTGAAAGGAGAGAGAGAGAGAGTGAACGCCAGAGGGTTGTGCGATAGTGCGCCGTTGTGGCGAGAAGAGAGGCGCTAACCCACGCGCCTCATTATCTTAACAAATCTAATCTCGCGGCGGGTGTTTATAAATGTCTTGTTTTCCGCTGGAATGGCGCGTGCGAAAGAGAGAGAGAGAGAGAGAGAGAGAGAGAGAGAGAGAGAGAGAGAGTCTGGGGTGGAAGAGGTTTTGGCTTACCTCATCCTCTCATCTTTAACGAGAGAAAGCAGCGGCAAGGCATAGCGTAGTATATATAGCTACAGCCTCACGGGCTCCTTGTACGTCAGTGAGACGGAGAAAGATATAGAGATATACAGCTGCGTCTAAGCATTCGCCGAAATCTCGACTAAAAACACGTCGTGACGGGCGGGCTACAATTTATGGGATTAATATGCCGATGGCAGCTCCCGCGGCTGTTAAATAACAATCTAATATAGCGACGAGCGCGGCTGCGAGCGCGTGAGTCAATAAAAACTATGGCTCGACGACGATTTCGATTGTGCAGCGAACGGAAACTGTGCAATATTTTCCGTGCATGCAGTGTTACGAAATTGGGCTACAAAAAACAACCTGGCATACGGGATTTTACGCGATATATTACAAAAATATGGGTAATGATTGCGGGGACACTGTATAATCATTTTTATAAATTATTTTTTATGAGTTTACGGCTGAGTCGCAGTAAGGGAAAAAAAGGCGCGGAGTAGAACTGGAAATTCGCAAGCGAACCTCATTCAAAGTTTCGCACATACCTTCGGCATATTAAAATCCGTGCACGCGCGCGGATTCGCAAAATTTTCAAGCTGGAGGCCAAGATTTGGGGTATATATCCCCCGCCCCGGTACGCGTTTGTTTAGGACGTACACAGAGAGGCGGCAAATTGTAAGCAGACGACCATACATACACGTATACATTCATATAGACGCGGAGCGCCAAGAGCCTCTTACCTACACATATACATGTATATATATACATACACACGTGTAGACGTGACACACACACACACACACACACACGTACACGTACACTCGTGTGTGTACGCGAGGGGCATAGTAGTGCGCTTAGGCGGCGAAATGCTCGGCGGAGTTGAGCCGGTCCCGCCAGTTATTACTGTTAGGAAGAGGCGCCTTGCCGCAAACTAGACTGGCGTAATCCCTTAAGAGCAATAATAAGAATCCTTTCCCCCGTCAAATTGCCCTGCAGACCCCCCCGACTCAGGACCGATGTGTATATTTATAGGTATATATAGATATATATATACTGCACCGAGGCACATGGTACTTTTTATTCTCACTGGTACTATTTTTGTTTACAAAGTCAAGTTTTAAGTTGCATAATTTTTAACAATTGCAAAACAAGAAAGTTTTGTAAGTAATGCTAAAATTTCATGCGGAGGATTTTGAAAATATTATTTTATCAAAACTAACGAATTAGGTTTAAAATTTTCTTTTTAAAAGGACATTCAAGGAAATACCTTTATTAATCTGCCTTAATTCAATGTCAGTAATTGTATGACAAGTTTCAAACCTTGCATTTCCCGATGAATATAATCATAAAAATAAACAATTTCTTTCTTCATCCGATAAAATCGAGTCCACCGCAACAATTCAATCCGAAAACAGCGTCAAACCGAATAAATGCAAAGGAGATCGTATACGCAGATAAAAGGGTAGAGAAAACACATAGAGAGAGAGAGAGAGAGAGAGTCAATCAAATCGACGACGGCGAGTAGGCCGATGACTGGCAATACACTCCCACGTATGACTTGCACGACTCGGTTAAATCGCGAAAAGGGACAAAGAGAGAGAGAGAGAGAGAGAGGGAGGGAGCGAGAAAGATATAGTCTGCGCGAGTAACCGAGTGCCGCGTGCTTTGCGGAGGATTCGAAATTTCGTGGGCGGCGAAAAGGGAGTCGCAGCAGCTCTCCTACTCTCATATAAGTATACGCGACGAGGACTACGCCGACGACGCCGACGACTACGAGGCTCGTCTTGGGCGTAATTTGCACACAAAGTGCCGAGCTCGTGCTGCCGCCGCTACTGGAGGTGTGCTGCATCCGCGGATGTGTACAGTTGCGGACGTGTGTGCGCGCACCAAGGGACATTATGCTAACGTCCCATGCATAAAGGTTAGGAGCTCTCGGCGCGCAGCTATGCTCTCCTATATATATATATGCATATACATATACATATACCGCGCCGAGATTCTCCAAGTCCAATTCGACTTGTATTCATATACTTTTGCGCCCGTGGAAATTGTTTGCCTTAATGTCGACCTGCGCGCTTCAAATGATTAATTATGATAATCATGTGTTTTTGTTGAGCGCAGCGTCTGAATTTTGGTACTTTAAAGCTTTGAATTACGAGCGCAATAATGTTACAGTATTTCTTTATCACTTGATTCTATCAACACTTTTTTCTACTTCACTTTTTAATGACTTTTACTAAGATATATTGTAAAATGAATACTGTTAAAGAAAGAAGCAATAATTGAAAATTAAAATACGCAAAATGAAGACAATATAATAAGGCAAAGGCACAATGCAAATCCACGTGAAAGTGAAAACGCAGTCGGCCAAGGCGAGTTGATTTACGGCGCCTCTCCGGCAAAGTACTTTCGTTCTCTCGGCGTAGACGTACACACACCGGCAGAGCCAAAGAAAGCGACTTGACAAAGTTTAGCAACGAGGGCGCATGTGAGAAAGTTGGCGTCGCAACGCGAGAGAGAGAGAGAAAAAGAGGGAAAAAGCGAAAAAGAGGACACAGGCGAAGCAGAAATAAAGAAGGCGTCGCGACGGATTTCGGCTGCTGCTCCTATACTTACATGCGTATATATATATACGTACGTATATATATATGGCTGTCGGCTAGAGGTGCCTCGCTGTACATCCCTCCGCTCCAGTCTGCGTTCCATTAAATGCTACTTTATCCAAGGGAGAAAGTATATATACGGGGACAGGTGTTCGGCTGGGTCTACGGGAGGCCCTCGATGCGGCTGAGTGCCTGCGACAGACGCCCCGATAAAAATTATACGAGGCTCGTGCTGCGCCGCCGCCGCCGCCGCCGCCGCCGCCGCCGCCGCCGCTGCTGCTACTGAAGCTGCCGCCAGCGGCCAACGAATTCCTTCAATAATAAAGGGATCTTCGTTACAGGCGAGGAAGCGCGTTATATACGCTGCCTTTTTAATGAAGGAAACTTTCTTGTATTTAATTTCGGTTAACGGCGTATATGAATTATATTTTATAGCGAGCGCGCATTAACGTATTAACATTCTGCGCGCCAGCTAGATTATATTTGGTTTTTATATTTCCTGTTTGTTTTGTTTTTTTTTTTCCTTTGATCTCAAATTTAATGAAGAGCTTCTAGAAATGATCTTTTTTTTAGTTTTCTTTTTTTTTTTGAGATCTCAAAGTAGGCCAATGTAGGATACCATCAATAATGACAGTGTTACTTAAAGGCACGCTGCAATATTCTGCTCACTTTCAAAAAAGCGTAAACTAGTTACATTAACTTAGAATAATTATGGAAAAAAGTATGGTGACTATAGCTTGTTTGATAGATTTCGACTGTATCTCAGTGGATTTTAGTACCTTAAAAAAATGTCAAGAGAAAAGAGTCGGTACGGCACAGGAAGAAATTCGAACGAGCTCACATTTCGACAACTGTAATCTCCAATGGCAGCAAGCAAGGCAAAGGGAAAGAAAACGACTTAATTCAATTATATCACCGAAATGATTCGAGATGGACGCCGCGAGCTGCTTATATGCATGACTAACAACCCACAGGTTCCGTCTCCCTTCCCAGCCATCCTCCAGTCTAAAGTCCTACGAGACCATCTTCCTCCTTCTCCCTTCCTTCCTTTTTGCTCTAATAAAAAAAGCGTCACGTAGTAGCTAGGAGCCATGGGCACAGTAAGGAGAGAGAGAGAGAGAGAGTGAGAGAGAGGCAAAGAATACTGATTCATTATACAATCTGGGTCGAGTGATTAGCATGCGACTCCAACGCTCGTCGTCGGCGGCAGCGTCTCCCTCTGGAAGCTCCTTCTAAATAATGTAAGGCGCGCCGACACCGCAGAGACTCCCGCGAGTACAAGACCGCGCCAACGCCGTTGGCTCTCTTTGCGGACTACGAGAAATCCCGCGAACGTGATGCTCTATGGTCTACCTGCGTTGACAAAGGCTCGCTAGAAGGTGTGTGTGTGCGTGTGTATGTATAACAGGAGAGCAAGGGCTCGCTCTATCTTGCCTTGGCTTGGCTTCTACCCCGCTGAGACCCCGGAGACGAACTATTGTTGCCAGATAATGCGTGTGCTTATTTCTGCTTTGTCTATATGCATTTCTTTATTTTTCATTGTGAATTCTGGATTATTTATTTGGATGTGAATTAAATTTATATTCATGTTTTGGATAACCGTGTAGGATGATGGGACTAGAAGTACGATCGAATGTACATTGGTTATTTTTATCTTTAACAAAATTGAATAATTAGCGTCATTTGAATGCTACAAGCGATGGGCAGAAGTACCATAAGCATTTATATATTATATAGTAAATTTGAAAAGGCGCCATCGGCTCATCCAGCACTTATGAATTAATTACAGTTTTCTCAATCCAATAAAGATGAAATGACGATCGGAAACACATTAAATTCGGAAAAAGCTTTCTCTCCTGCACTCAAGCCGCGAGCCTTG
>UELU01138594.1:19018-50668 GCA_900490025.1 Megastigmus dorsalis
TTGCCTTGGCTTGGCTTCTACCCCGCTGAGACCCCGGAGACGAACTATTGTTGCCAGATAATGCGTGTGCTTATTTCTGCTTTGTCTATATGCATTTCTTTATTTTTCATTGTGAATTCTGGAGTACTTCTTTGGATGTGAACTACGGTACTTCCTATTTATATTCTCAATTATGGATGACATCAGTCATACTTTTTGTCACGATCACAAATTAAATTTATATTCATATTTTGGATAACCGTGTAGGATGATGGGACTAGAAGTACCATCGAATGTACATTGATTATTTTTATCTTTAACAAAATTGAATAATTAGCGTCATTTGAATGCTACAAGCGATGGGCAGAAGTACCATAAGCATTTATATATTATATAGTAAATTTGAAAAGGCGCCATCGGCTCATCCAGCACTTATGAATTAATTACAGTTTTCTCAATCCAATAAAGATGAAATGACGATCGGAAACACATTAAATTCGGAAAAAGCTTTCTCTCCTGCACTCAAGCCGCGAGCCTTGAACTCGATAATCCTCGTCTAAAAGACCTCTCGCGGCGATTAAAAGCCAGGGTTATCAGAAATCCCCAACTGGCGCACCAGCGTCAACCTTCTTCTTGCGTCCTTCGAGGCATCGCGCACACTTAAAAGATATCCCAGCGCTGATTCGTGTATAAGCATAAAGCTGCCGCTGCTTCCCACATCCCCGCGTCTTTCTCGGATCTTCTTCTGCTTCTCCTCTCTCTCTCTCTCACTCTCTCTATTTCTGCCAGCCCAGGAGGTGAACAAGCCACGGAGAGAAAGAACGAAACTCAGAGATAAAACATTTTTAATATAATTAAGTGGAAATCTCTGCGGTACCCAAAGCCCTCTCGCTTGTACCTCGTCTCTGTACCTTTCTCTCTCTCTCTCTCTCTCTCTCCCTCTGTCTCTCTTTCTTTCAGAGCTAGAGCAGCTCGAGCTCGGCGCGATGTAAGAAGGGTTGTACTCAGGGCTTGCCTTCGGGGCATGTTAATGCACTCCGAGATCTTAGCACTTACACTCCAACACGCCCAGACGACTATCCTTCCCTCTCATTTTCTCTCTTACTCGTTCTCTTATTTCCTCCTGCCTTCTTTCTCTGCGCAGTGCTCTCGGTGCCTGGTGCTCTCCGACTCCCACCCCCACGCCCCACCCCTTTTGTCCCCTGGTTCCGTGAGGCATTTTCTCTTTCTCTTAAACTACCCTCTCCTGCTCTCTGCGCGAGGCGCCTCCAGAGGGCTTTCACGGACGACGCCTTAAATCCGGATCTCTTTGCCACCCCTAACCCCCGACCATTGTTACTATCTCTCTCCCTCCCTCTCTCTCTCTCTCTCTCTCTCTCTCTCTCTCCCGTGCTCCTGCTTTCTATGGTTGTGCGAGGTGCTGCTTCTGCGATTTCCTCCTCGCGGAATGCGTGAAAGACTGTTTCCGGAAAGACAAAGACCGAGAGCTAAAAATAGCGATAGAGAGAAAGAGAAAGGGAGGGGGGCGTCAGCGGAGAAATGAAAAGGGAGCGAGAGAAAGGGTCGAGCACTCAACAAGAATAAAGAGACTGTTTTTCGGAAAAACACTCGGAGCTCATGAACTCGCGGAAGCCTTTAATTCACTCCCTCGCGCAAGCTGTGTTTATTGCTCAAGGGTTGCAAGATTGCGAATAGTTCGCTAAGCTTCTTGTTATTGACAGGAAATTAAATTTGCGATTGAAAGATTAAGGGCTGCGCTCTGCGCTGCTGTTACCTTTCATTCATTTACATTAGCATTTTTAAAATGCTTCTTTAATACCCTATTTCGTTTACCGAATGTTTCGGAACTATTTAGCAGAACAAAGAATGGCTCCAACGTCTGTCGAATAGTAATTTATAAATGACTTTCAGTCTGTATCATATTTGAACTTCAGCGATCGTTTACTTAAATGATTTGAAATTTCTAAACTCAAAGTAATTAAATAATTAAACAATCTACAATACTTCGTAATCATACAACAATAGATTGTTATGATCGCCATCAACATTAAAATACAAATATCAAAGGCAGATCTTAATTTCTCAAGTAGATTAAGATTCAGCATTCTTCAACCCTTAAGATAAGCAATCGCACTCGTTCGTTATTATCGCAGCACTCGGACCGCTCCTCGAGCACAAGAAAATTATCATTTCTTATTCCAATCCTTCATTACGTGCTCGTCAAGTTGAATCAGAGGAAATTTTTACCTCCTCCAGTAGATGCAAATGTCTTGGCCTCATCTCCCCCCCCTCGGCCTTCCTCTTCCCAGCAGCAGTCGCGCGCTCTACAAAAGAAAGCCGGTGCGCTCGTCTTTTTCGCCGAACGCGGAAGACGAAGAAGAATGGCTCGAGGCATTGGTAAGTGGCTTGGTACAACGCTGTGCTTCTTGGGATCGCGAGTGAGAGAGAGATAGAGAGAGGAAGAGAGCGAGAACCACAGTGGTAAAGGAAAGGGAGGTGGGTATAGAGTAAGAGCAGCCACGAAAAGAAATCTTAATTAACGAGCTCATTGTTTCGTGCCGTGGAAACGGAGATGTCGGAAAATTCGACGAACCGCGGCGTCTCTGAAAGGGGGAATGGAATAAACCTCGAGCTGGAAGCTACAGCGGATGTAAGAAACCATCGAGCTGCTGCTGTCCCGACAGACGGGAGAGAGATAGAAATAGAGAGAGAGAGAGAGAGAGGGAGAGAGAAGGAGAGTGGAAGGCAGCAGCAGCCGTGCGTCCATGCGTGGTAACATCCGGAGCGAGAGAGCGAGAGACTGAATGAAAAGGCGGGGGAGAGGATGGGGACACGACGCGACGTCCCCTCCCCTATACAGTGAAGAGATTCGATGATGGGTTTAACTAGGGACGTTCGCTGAGCTTTCTTTGCCCCGATAATAGGTTTAAGCTTGGAACGACACACATGGGTCATTTCGGCCCTATATATGGAAAGGCTTTTACTGCTGATTTTTTTTTCTCGCTTCGCTTCCTAACTAAGCTGTTTATTGAAACGGGGAATGTAGTCGTGCGACGGGTGTATTTCTATGAAATGTAAATGTAGCGAGTTCGCTCGAGGCTAATAATACATGTGTTATTTGTGCACTGTACATAATGACGCGCTGCTTTTCTCGATTTATGTGAAATCCAATTATATTATTCAACGGTAATATGCTTTACGCGGAAAAACTTTATGCTGACGCGACTGCTTATAGAAAAACATTAAAATCACAGGGAAATATTCATCGTGTTCTCAAAAAAGTAATTAATGTTATATGTGCTGTTTTCTTGCGATAATAAGTTTGATTGGAAAATTATCCACCTTCTCGATTAAACAGCTAACCAAATGGTCCATCGATATGCAATCAATCTGAACTCACGATCGTCAACCATCAATTCAAGCTTCGATCTCCCATCAGTCGAAATATAAAAGCAAAGCAACTGCGCCCTCCCAACATCTCGTTTCGAATCCTCCATCCAGTCAACGAGATCGAAAGTGCACCGCGTAATCAGGTCCATTCATCCATACACGCACTACACAACATATCAGGCAAACGCGTTGACTCATCCTCCCATTGGCGCGGTGTCGCGTGACAACCGATGATTAACTCTCACGAATCGCGCTCCCGCACACGTCGTATGCGAGGGAATACAATAACAAAGTGCACGAGGACAGAGAGGCAGAGAGAGAGAGAGAGAGAGCTGAAGAGTGCGAGTGAGAGAGAGAGAAGCGCGCTCGCGTGCAGGTGGCCTCAACAGGTGGTCACTACTCGGCTACGGTGAAAGCTCGCGGGCCGCAAGCAGCCCCCGTGGCTAGCCATCCATCAAGGGCTTTGTGTGCGCCGCCGGCCGCGGCCCTCTGTCCATTGGCGAGCCGACCGCGCAGATATGGCCTATATATCGGACGCTCTCCCGGCCCTGTGAGATACCCCGCCGCCACTTGCCGAGTCCAAAGAGCTGGATATAAAGTAAACTGGCCCTATGCCTTTTTTATTCTGCGCGAGTGCTGCCACCCGATTTTTTCCCTCTGTCGCCTTCTATGCGGGTATACTGCGAGGGTTCCAGCTATCGGTGCCATCCGAGTGAATGATCGACGGTGACAGGATGGGAGTGCAGCGCATTCTGTTGAGTTGATCGGCGGATTAACGTTGCAGCTGTGCCGACTAAGCTCGTGGAGTACTACTACCAAGAATTTCCATCGTTAAGTGGAACTGACGTATGCTCTATAGTGAAGTGCAACGGTTTTTGAATGAAGTTAACTTCAATGATGTGTAATTTCGCATTGGTACAACTAAATTCCGATCTAAAATATTATTTTGAATTCAGTTAGATGCATGTCACTTTGATTCATATCTATTTGATCATAAATCTAAATTTTGTCGTTTTTAGTCAACCGGTTTGACTGCATTCTAAAGACCTGACTGGCAATGAAATATAAACTAATCGACTGTAGAATGTTTTGCAGGACTGCAGCATGAGTATCGTTAATATACATTCGTACATATATAACACCGTGTGTAAAAATAATTCGAACGCTCACGCTCGGAATAGCTGTAACTCAATGAATGTTGTTTCTCGGCTCTATACCATTAATGAACCTTATTTCACCGCGTGCATTATATCGGAACCGAATGAAAAGCCGATGTATCCCCGGGAAAAATCAACGAAAAATAGCCCGAACTCCTGTAAATTTCGCAGCGCTGCAGCGCCCGTCAGCGGAGGAGGAAAAAATAATCCACAGCTCCGCTCGCTCGCTTTCAAAGACATTTCTATAAATAAAAGGAAAAAAAGCGGAGGCCGCCGCGCACGCACAAAACAGTCGGCTATTTTTTGTTTCTCGGAGCAAATATAACCCGGCAACCGCGTATACGCACACACACACACAGCCGGTATACGCACATGCAGCGTACCGCGAGAGGGAAAAGACCTAGGACAACGCAAATCAAAAAGGACGCGGACAAATGGACGGATCGAAAGCACCAAGCGAATCAGAGAGAGAGAGAGAGAGAAGTGCTCGGGCGTTTTTACGCAGTAGACTGCGCTGCTGTCGTCAATCGAGCGATTCGAGAGAGTCTCTCTCTCTCTCTCCTTTTTTTTCCTCCACAGGCAGCAGCTACGGCGGCCACTGGACCGGAGAGAACAACAGAGGCGCTTTATGCTCGTTCCATTTATTTCGCAGTAGCTCGCGGCGACTCTGCTATGCGGACGGATTGCCACTGCTGCTGTTGCTGCTGCCGCTGCTGCTGCTGCAGTTGGAGGAGGTGGTTCATATACGTATATACATATATTTGTATATATATATATATATGTATGCGTAGGTATAACTGATGAATCGAGCGTGGATTCCTGTACAGTTCGTGTTTATCTGCGCACGTCCATTTGCACTCGTGACGCGCTCACTCCCTATTTACGCCTCGGCGCGTTTTATTCGTTCGAACGACTGAGGCAGCTCTCTCTCTCCTACCGAGCGCCTCTCATATTCCCTGTTCTTTTTGCCAACCAGTCTATATATATATATGTATATATACGTATGTATGTACGTATATACGTATATAAAGTGACGATACATCGAGTGCGTGTGGACTGCATACGCGTGTGCATATACGATGGCCTTTGTTCTTTGATAAAGGCCCGCGCCACGCACACAGACTGTTTGCGAATCGAAGAATTATGTATGTACCCGCGTCAATATTGCGCTAAGAAGAGTCGTTCCCTCTCTCTTTCTCTCTCTCTCTCTCTCTCTTTTATTGGCTTTGGAACTGAGATTGAGCTGTTTTCATTCATGTCCAGAGTGAATGAATTTGCTAAAAATTTCTACTGAATACTGCATAACTGGTTTGTTCTTGGGCTACGTACGGATTTGAGAGTATATAGCTATTGCAATTTGTACGTACAAATGTATGGGAAATTGCTTTTGGCGAGTATCGCAATATTTCAAATAGCTCAAGCTTTGTTGCAAAGACTAGTTGAAAACTCTAGTAAATATAATTGCGTTTATGTATAGTACAACTTGACTATTAATATAATTACATTTTGTCTTGTTTCTCTCGCATGCGTATTTCTTCTTTTATGAGAATAATGTACGCAGATTGAATGCGTTTTCCAATCAAGGAGCTGCGTACACTCAGTGTCAATATTGCGCCAATTTATATATATATGCTTTACATTGAATACAAGAATGTAATTAATATTTAAAAATACAACTAATGCAGACCGTGTATAAACGAAAGACAATAATTTGAAGTAAAAAAAAAAGAATGAACTTATTAGGATAATGTTTTCTTGCTGCGAATAGTGTTCTAACGTATAAAACTAGCGAGTTCAATTTCTCGTTACTGAAAGAGATTTTAATTAATTGAAATTAATCATTGATATTTCTAAAACGACGAATTTCATGAATTTTTCCCAAATCCATTACAGCAGATTTAGAATGTTAAGCTTCAAAATTTATTATGTAAATCGGAACGCTAACCACACAGTCGAGTCCCATTAATGAAGTGCATAAAGCAAAATCGTTATCAATATAGCACAGAATTTGAAATATTCTCGCCGAACTTAAATTCGCATAATGACTGAAATATCTTGCCCTACTCATTAATATGCATAATAAATGCACAAAGTGAGCTGTGCCGCAAAAGTCGCGGGATGCGCTCCAAGTAGCTTGAGAGAGAAAGAGGAAGAGAGAGAGAGAGAGAGAGAGAGAGAGGGTGGCTCCAAAGCAAGGGTCGATACTTATTAGTAAGCCAAGATCGTACCGTCCATTACGCATTCCGATTTCGCGATAACCTCTATCTCTCCATCTCTCTCTCTGTCTCTCTCGCTCACTCACTCTGTCGCCCAACCCCTGGAACGTTGAAAGCCAGCATCAGGAGCAGCGAACTGTCTGCCGTCGTCGCGCGGTGAGATTTGTCGACGGCCAAGATTCAGCAGCCGCTCCCCGCGACAGACGTGCGTGCCCGATTATTCTCCTTCCTTCCTTCCGGCACCGCTGCCATCCTATTATGAATACATGTCCTGGGATAAATAATTTTTGTTGACTTGAAATAATGTTTATAGGAATGCTCACAACTGCAAATAGCCTCTGCATTCGCTTTTATTCGGATCAAAAATTAATGCTGTTCGTTTGGTTATAATCTGAACATACAGTAAATAGTAATTTGTTCACATCGGTGAAATAAATGAACGCTAATTGGTCTTCAAGTGAGAGAAGGAAAATCTGAATATCATCATTAGCCCGAAGTGTTAAAAGTGTTGGTGGAGCGATCAAAGTAGAGGTATAAGCTGGAAAGAAAAGGAGAAGCGAAAGAAATCGAAATGGCGGCGGAGCTCTTTCTTTTTTTATTATCGCTAACGGTCAGGCATCGGTCAGTCCAGTGCAGCGCTCGAGAGCAATTGAGTGGGAAAAACGCTAACGAGTGGCAGTGAACGGTATAACCCCGCCGAAGTTTTAACTTACATAAACGAGTTCAGCCACCAGTGCGAAGAGCGCGATAGGCTGCTGCACGTGCTCTCTCCCTCCTATATACCTTTTGCCTCTCCATCTCTCGTTTCTTTCCCTCCTCCCTCCTACCCCCGCCCCCCCGCCTCCTCCTCCTCTCGCTCTATCTTTATTTTTTTTTGGCCTCCAGTGGCTGGTGTGGGCCGTTGACCCGAGCCAAGTAACGACCACTCGAACTGACTGCAACTGACGGTAACTTCAATCCGTTAATTGGTGTATAACTTTTTCACTTTGAGTTCATCTCGCCGTCCACTGCGCTCCACGACGCTTTCGTCTCTCTTGCTCCTTCACCTTGAAGTGGACCGACCTGCTGCGCGCGTACACTCGTTTTTCAACTAACTGATACTTTTTTGCCCTTCGTTTTATGTTTTTATCGTTTGCGAATATTTGCGAATTAACGAGATAGGATGTCGCGCGTATCGATGTCTTATTGGTATCGTGGCTTTCGTTATTATATAATTTTTTCTCTCTCTTTTGAAATGAAATTATTGCTACAATCGGTACAGGATGCGACGAAATATGATAATGATCATATTCAACATTCATAAAATGGATCGAGCGATTTGGAAAAAAAAAAGAATCACTCGAACCTGGCCTGACTAAACCACACCATTACTACTTTAAACTTTAAAATTGGAGTAAGATCGCAAATGGTATTCAAAGTTACGTAAAAATTTTTATTCGACTTTGATAAAAAAGGGGAGTGAAAGGAAATAAATGTAAAATTTGTGGAGTTAGTTGAAAGATAGTCGAAGACGGCTGGCTTTTAAATCGATTACACGCTGGAGGTGGATGTAAAAATTATGCAAACGGAGTTTACAAGTGAATAGAAGCCTCGTAGTCGGGCGACAACGTTACACGACGGTGGGCAAGGTTACAATTAGATGGGAGCCAATTCAATATCGAGGGGCCATTCCGGGGGAATATTCAACGGGTCGGTATTAAATGTCGGTTGGCCCGTTTCCACCCGGACGAGTCGTTCGGTATTATTGTGGCTCTACTACTACCACCACCGCCGTCGCCGCTCCTGCTTATACACTTTGGCCGTTACTCAACGCCCGGACTCCTTCGCCAGTTTACTTTGCACTCATTCAATTATCGCTTAAACTCCATTTTTACTTCAATTAGTCGCGTGCCTCGCGCCGCTAATTCCAGGCACTCGCGGCCCACCCACGGGGCCTAATTCGATCTACATAACGGAAAAACCGATGGCAGTATATAAATACGTAGCTGCACGCAAACACACGCGATAGCTTTGTGTATAGTGTAATTAGAAATCGTTAGTTGCCTGGATAATTGATGGCATTATTGGAGTTTAATTATAGGAATGCATTCGGCGGTGTATTTATAACAAACAGCCAAGCAAATAAGACAAATAAGAAACAAATATTAATTGATGATCGACTGTTAAAAATTGAAGATGCATGGGAACTGTAATGAATCAAGAACATCGAATCCGAATGTTGACTGTCAACACATCTTGCACAGTATGATGAATTTATTTATCGAACTTGGAGAAACGAACTTTCGTAAACAAATTTCAGATGCTAAATATATGTACATATAATACAATACTCTAGACCATTGATCAATGTTTTTTTCTGCATTAGGCTTTGATCTATCCCCATTTCAATCTTATAATCCTTGACCACACAAGATCATTTACATTATTCGTATACGAAAATTCCATCTAGTATCGGCACAATTTCTATTCCGTCGACTTTCACCTCCGTATAGAAGCAGCCTCGGAAGGGCCTCCTCGTAATGATCGCATTGATCATAAAATTGAATAAAACTATGGTATAAAAGGTGGGCAGGAGACAAGCCTCCTGCCTCCTTGATAAGCACACAAACGAGATTGATTAACCGCGCATAAAAGGGCCTGCAAGGAGGAGGCCTAGACACGAGAGAGAGAGAGAGAGAGAGAGAGAGAGAGAGAGAGAGAGGGAGAGGGAGGCAGGCAGGCAGGCAGGCCTCGTCTGATAATAGAATCCGCGTGGATCAGCCACTAGCTCAGCAGCTATACGGATCCAAGGAACACGGGATACATCCCTTGAACGAGCGAGAGCAAGGAGCGAGAGATAGAGAGAGAACGAGGACTCTCGAGTTTAAAGCATCGATGGAATTACCGTCGGGTAATGAGTTTAGCTCAGGAGGGATAGACTAGATGAGAGGGAGAGAGAGAGAGAGAGAGAGAGAGAGAGGAAGAGGAAAGACATCATCCCCCTCCGACTCCTGCTCTCTTCTCTGTGCTTCCTCTAGCTCGTCTCTCTTTCCTAGGCTCATCCGAGCGATTGTCGATCCTTCGTCTCCTTCTTCGTGCCTCATCGTCGCTGCCACCGCCACCGACTCCGCCGCCGCCGCCGCGTAGGCTCGTATTGGCGAGGCCGTGTAGACGTTCGGCGGCACTCGACGTTTATTCGATCATTCAAATTATCTCAATATCTCACCACCTTTCCACTGGCTTCTCTCTCTCTCTCTCTCTCTCTCTCTCTCTCTCTCTCTCGTGCCTACTGTCTTGCTCTTGCTCCCCACCCGCACTCTCTCCATCTCTTTCTCTGCTGCTGTCGGTGTCTTGCAGCTGCGGAAAGGCTTGGAGGCCTTTCTCCGCAGATGCTCCGGGAACCTCGTCGAGAACGCCAGAGAGAGAGAGCGAAAGGGTGAGAGAAGAATTAATTAACGGACGACTTCCATAATCGCTTTTCCCTCCGAGACATTTGATTTACAATGACGAATAATAGGATGGATCGACTAATTAACACTTTTTCACTTTGCCTCATCTATAGTTTTCTTAAATTCAAATCTTACAGGTTTAATTTTTGTCATTTAAAGTATCAACATCAAAAATATTCTCGATATTGAATGAAGACCCAATTTTATTAAAGGGACAAGCAATTTTGTTCATAAGTGATTGTCTTTTGCTACGGCTATACTTTTGTCAAGTTACATGAAAAAAAATACGGCACAGTACTTTTTTCTTGTAACATTATATTCATTAAAGCAGAAATTCCGAGGCTATGTGAAGCCCCCGGTAATAATAATAATTATTGCTCACTATAATTCATTCATTCCCACAGGCCCCCTTTAATATAGAAGCATATAATATACGAATGCCAGCATTTAAATTCATGATTATTGTTCTCCCGAATGAAAGATACTATACCCACCAGGTATAGGCGCCGATACCCCGCAGTTATAAGATTTAAAATTAAAAAAATTTTCATCCACGACGAGCGAGCGCTTTCATTAGGCATTCTAAAATCTCTTAAAGTCGATTGCGCTTAATAAAAGAAATTGCGTTCGCGGCAAGAGCCGTCGAAGGTTACAAAGCGTCGCTCGTTTTCATTCCGTGTAGAGGAGGGGCTTTTGCACGGCTCTTTCTCTCCCTCTCTCTCTCTCTCTCTCTTTTTCTGCGGATCCACAAGCAGCTTCCTCTTCATCTACATATGTTCTCGTCAGCTTGCGCTTTGTTTCTACGGTTAAGGGTCTCATTACGAATGCAAAATTGGCTATTCATATTCAAAATTTTATATCTCGCGCGCGCGATTCGCCGGTGTAGAGAGCTCGGCTAATTTATTCGGATTCGATCCTCGAGGCTTGCAGCCCGCGCGCGCTCGCGACAAATCCCCCAAATCTTTCTCTTAATACATTCGTAATTCAGCTAACGCGCAGCGGTGAACAAAAAAAAATTTCTTCTCCGTGACGGGGTTTATTTTTTCACTTTGCGTGTGGACTTGCAGGGCTCCGTATTGCTTAAATGAAATGATAAAATTTGTAGGGATTCGTGGAGAGTTTCTGATATAAGGGATGTGTCCTGCTATAAAAAACTTCCACCATTTTACTTCTTTACAAACCACATAATTACCACAATCAAAAGTATCTATAAAGGGAGATATAATTTAATATCATCGGTAGTCGGAATAACGAGACAGGTAATCGTATGATTATTGTTTACAGTTGCATGCGGACTTGAAGTTAATGTACAATAAGCATATTATCAAGACTCAACTCCCAATAACTATAAACTCTAGTTGAACGCATAAAAAAAAACTATCCCTAACAACATTGAACTTTAACATTTTATTTCTCATAAAAAAAAGAAGAAGAAACGGAAACTTTGGATGTCCTGTCGCGAAACCTATAGTCTTCTCAGCTTGGCTACGAAATAAAAGAAGAGCGCGCGCTCATCGAGCGTAACGATAGAAAATCATGTGCACCCGCGGCCAGTGGTACACGTCGTCCCTATATATGTAAAGTAAAGGGAAAACTTTATCCTCCATCAACCGCAAAATAAAACGGCATCAGTCGTGAAAACAAAAGAGAGATAGAGAGAAAGGGAGAAGTGTATGTAACAACAAAACGACGCTGCAACCACTTCTCCATTCGCTTTATTCGACACTGACACTCGAACGCCCCTAAACTTGGAGCGCGCACGAGCGTTAAAAAAGGGATACCCACGCCACGGGAAAATAGGATTCAGCAGGCGGCACTACACGACACAACGCGGCCACCCACTATACCAGCGCAGTATATAGTAGTTGCTAATTTTGTAGCCTCGTAAGCGAGAGAAAGAGAGAGAGAGAGAGGGGTAAAGGAAAGTGGCTACTCGTGCGCGCGGAATCATTATAAATAGTCATAATTACAACAGTCGCGCGTGCTTAATTCAATTACGCTGATTAACGTTGTACGTTGCACCTACAGCCTCTCTCTCTCTCTCTCTCTCTCTCTCTCTCTCTCTCTCGGTGGTTGCAGTACATCCACGGTGGAAGCCCGTGGCAACCGTGGAGAGATAAAGAGAGAGAGAGAGAGAGAGAGAGGGCGCCTCCCGCGTAAAATATACGCCGTATCCTGGCTAGGATCCCAGGACCAGGAGACCGGGGGCCTCGGCAAGGTATTATGCTTATGCATAGACAAGTTATAGCGTGGCTAATATGATTATCTCTTCGACGAGATACTCGTTGCTCTCTATCTCTGTGTACGAGGAAGAGAGAGGGAGGGACAGAATGAGAAAGAAAGGGAGCGAGCGAAGAAGGGATAGGAGAGAGAGAGAGATAGAGACAAAGAGAGAGAGAGAGAGAGAGAGATAGAGGTAAGTGATCATGCGTGAGCTTGGAGAGTCGAGAGAAAGTTCGAAACCGCTTTTGGGCGAACTGTAATTTTCGTGGTGAACGTGTCGATGTGGACAAAAACCTGGCGTTTTCATGTAATCGTTTAGTTTATTATTAATTCCCTTTTAAATCGGGATTGGCATTCTTCTGTGTTTTAACGGAAAAGGTTTGCGATTTCGTGCCATTTCTGCCACTATTACGCTTTCGAGTATATAAGTTAGCGATAGTTTGGAAACTGTAATTTATTGAAAAATGTTTGCGAGCTACTTTTATTTTCTGCTGTCGCTATTAAGTGAAATTCTTTTCACCCGAGCACAAAGTTAGATTTTAATTATGTGCAAAATTGCATCAAATATTATTAACGTTTTTATTCGGATACATTGAGTAATAGTAACATTTTATTTGATAATAATCAATTAAAGCTGCTAGTCCTTGACAGATTAAGAGGTTTTTGATAAAAAGCAGATATCTGCTCTATCGGAAAGATATGATATTATAGATTGTAAATGTATCTTTGAAAAAGCTAAATATAATTATCGCACTCTTTAATAACACCGAAACCAAATTAAACAACTCAAACTATACACAATCAATAACTCAAATAACAATAGACATGTATATACTCTATTTTTATCATGTACCATAACAGACAGTCCATTAGTAATTCGCACATTAAAGAAGCTACTTCTCGAGCATTTTAAATGATTTGGTGGCACGCGCGTGCGTTCAGAGTTCGAGCAAGCTATACATATATATATATATATATAGAGAGAGAGAGAGAGAGAGAGAGAAAGAGAGTGAGAGGGGGAAAGAGATTCTCAAGAAGGTACTCGAGCGCCTCTTGAAGCACGTGTCTCAAAATACGCAATAGGACGGGTTGGTGGTGGTGCTCTCTCGAGATACAGGGGCTGACTCTCTCTCTCTCTCTCTCTCAACCCTCTCGTCTCCAGCGGAAGCCACCGCAATGAGCGCGCGACGCGTACCCCACCCCCCTCCTCTTGACACGAGAACGAGTCATCCTCGAAGTATTATTTCCCCGTGTGCTGCTGCACGCGCATACCTTGCGCTGCCTCTCTCTCTCTCCTAGACGCACGCGCCTATATAGAGTCAAGTCACTTTTAACAGAGAATAAAAATCTCATTGAAAAAGTTATAAAAATTGATTTCGTAAAATATACCTGCAAAAACATTGATATCCGGGATTGTCGAAATGAAACCAGTCAACGTGACCGGTAGACCCCATCTCTTAACGCTAACTTGCACCTAATACAGGGACTCGCAACCTCCCTTCCCAATCAACTTCTTTCTCATCGCGCAGTCTTCGCTTTTATCTTCCTCGCGAGAGAGACTAATCCACGATCCACGCCACACAGACTCTCTCAACGCACACATCGAAGCGACTATTACGCTTTCTTGCACTTGTCGACACTCGTAAGAGAGATATATATAGGAAGAAAGAGAGCGAAGTCAACCCTTCGTGGCACGCATCAGAAGTCGTTCTTCATTAAGTTAGTAGTTATAGGTGGGTGGCAACACACTTCTTCCTCGTCCTCTGCAGTGTAAGCGAGCCTTGTACGTCTCTAAGAAAGAGAGAAAGAGAGAAAGAGAGTGAGAGAGAGAGAGAGAGAGAGAGAGAGAGTCAGACAGACGAACGAAGAGGAAGATTAATTGCATTCCGTCGTGAGACTACGGTGGAGCGCGCGTATTTTAAAGCAAACCACCACCGGCGCAGAGCAACTCGTCAAGAGTGGTAGGGGGAGGGGGGGGAGGTAAGCGAAGAAGAGAGAATTCGAGTGAAAGAGTGAAGACGCGATAAATAGAGAGAGGGAATTTGACGAAAAGAGCGCGCGAGTCTCTCCCGCGCGCGGTACCGAAGAAGAAGTAGAAGAGGCAGCAGCAGCAGCAGCAGCGGAGGAGGACGCGTCTGGAGAGACACGAAGCCCGCGGGCTTGTTGTATTTATCATATAATTACCATAATAGAGCCCAAAGTCCTCATCCCCAATTTTCCTCTCTCCCTTTTGCCACGCGGCTCCTCTCGCCCTCTGCCTCTTTATATAGAGCGAGTCCGCTCTCTCTCTCTCTCTCTCTCTCACTCTCTCTCTTTTCCGGCGCCCTTCGTCCGTCGACTAGCGACCGCAAATTGGAAACTCGGGAAATACATTTTCGCTCACCGTCCGTGTGCGGGGCGCACCTTACTTACAGCGCGAAAACGCTTTCTCGACGAGTCAGGTGGTGGATGGTGGTAAGGGGGTAGGGGTGGAAGGGGGGCAAGGGATCGCTGCCGTTGTGGCTTTCGCTGCGGGCTGAATTGATTTCGAAGCGAAGAATTAGAAACGAATGGGCGTAGACCATAGAGAATTCTCTCTCTCTCTAACTTTGTAATTATTTGAAAGTAGCGATAATTTAATTACTGATGCTGGGGATCAATTTTTGAAAGGAGTTGCAGATAGTGTTTGTAATAGTTGATATCAGATTGACTTTTGCCGTTGAGGTTAAAGTGAGGCATTGTGAAAATAATTTTTATGACAACTACTATATATATGAATTTGTACAACTGTCAATAATGCAGCAAGAGAAATATGAACTATGTTAATAATATTTCGATATTACTATATTGCAGCAAAAGGCATCATCTAAAAGTAATCATTATATTTACTTGGAGCATTGAATTAACGACAATTATATTCACGCTATATTCATAAGTCTGAAACTTGGTTATTCTCCGAGACTCACTTATACGAATGAGCAGCTATCGACTTAAATAGCATCGTTTGCAATTTTTCCAAAAAACGCTTCTCTCATAATCGTGAATAACATGGATACAGAGAAAGAGAGAGAGAGAGATAGAGAGATAGAGATAGATAGAGAGAGAGGGAGAGAGAGAGAGAGAGATAAAGAAGAAAGAGAAAGATAGTATTATTTGTGTGCGCCAGCGAAACTCTTTGAGCCACTTATACGACGTTATTTGCAACAGAACTTTCGAAACACGTTGGTTTTACCAATAGGACGAAGGGAGAAATCGCATGCAATTCATATCGATTTAGCAACTCTCGCGAGCGGCGCGAAGCTCGAATCCTATTTTCAGTCCTCTATACACGTCTATTCCATATCGCTTTGTATATGTATATACATATATATTCCACTTCGCAGATATTGCCAAAACACTTGGCTGCCACTGTGCGCTTCCTTTTCATTTTATTCTCTCTCGGGCACTTTTCCTAAGTTCACTTTGCTATTCCCTTTTTTTTCTCGACACCCCAATAGGACCTGTCGATTCCTATACGTAATATGCAGACTTATACGTCTGTTGACAGAGGAATAGATTTTTCGCACATATTCTGTGCAATTTTCGAGACTCTTCTGATCCTCTATTCTATATTATCATTATTTATCTACTTTTTCACAAATTGACATTTAAATTATCATTATAATTTTGCCATATTTATATTCGAAGCGAGCTTTCTAATGGATGTAAATGCGGTTATGTTTTTAAAATAAAAAAGAAAAAAACACAACAAACGAAACGAAGCTCGATCGTGTACCATAAATACATGCTAAATAAGTTCAACCCAATTTCCCAAAATTATCTTCATAAAAATAAATTAGTTATCCCGCGGCAAAAGTGACTCGGCCAAAAAACTAATTATAAAAATTGAATCCTCGTTATTTCGGTACTTTACACACTGCCACGCTCGCTTGCAGAGCCGACCCTTGCGTAAAACGTCAACTCAACGTGTGCCTCTCACTCTCTTTCGCTCTCTCTCTTCCATGATTCAAGGGTTGTCCGGCAGCGCTCATATACACGTATAGGGGAAGGAGAGAGAGAGAGAGGGTCGAGTGTTTCCGTCGCGCGCGCTCACGGGGCGCGTAAAAACGCGTCCAAATTGCGCGTAAATAATTATATTTGCATATTCATTGAAAAGTAAATATTTAATGCCGTTGGGTCAGAGCCGTGTAAGTGAGAACGAGAGAGGGAAAGAGAGAGAGAGAGAGCGACAAACGAAGGTCCGAAAGAGTATTACGGGGTTAAAAAGAAGGAGGGAAGAGCAGCGGCGGAAGGGTGTAGCGGCCAAAGTGTAACGTATATCAGAGAAGAGGGCGAGAGGAAGTCCCTTATAAGCATCGTGCAGCTTCTCTTTCCCCTGCATCTCTCGCCTTCTCTTTCTTTCTCTCTCCATCTCCCGCGCCCGGTCTTCTCTCGTGCGGCTCCTGCGCAGACTGTATATGTGTATATGGGGAAAGAGGCCGTGTATACGCGAGAGAGAGCACATATCATACGCCGCCAGGCGAAATTTCGCCTTAATTTTACTTAACTACACTGTCCAGTGCGTGGGACGATATATATACGTTTGTGTATACGTACGGAGGAATCCACGTTTAACCGTCGCGAAAGTAAAGTTTTGTACAAAACTATAGTTACGATAAATGTTATGCCTACCAACAAATAAAAGCATATTTCGAAGGTATATTATATATTTCGCAACTGTGCCATATTAACTAAAATCTACAAATTCTATACTATAGCACAAGAGAAAAAAAACTGTTACATCCACAGAAGACTATATAGTCGGATCAAATGAGTCAAACGCTTAAAAACCACAGGGAAATTAGTAAAAAGAAAACAGTGAATCAGCCGCACCGATTTAACGTGGATCCCAGCATGTAGACACACACACGGTAGCGGGTCTCTCCACCGCTGACTCGTTTGCCAGGATAGCCTTTGCCTCCGTACCGCCACGGGACACAAGTGTTATTTTTGTAATTTTGCGGGGCGCTAATGGGGGTCCCGTGGCACACACAGCCTCGTATATATAACGCCGCGTATACGCACACACACACACACACACACACACACACACCGAGAATCCAAATAACAAAAGAGAGCTTTACCGCATGCAGGTCCAATATGTATGCATGTGTGTGTGTCTGTGAGTGCGGGTAGCGAGGCGTTTACCTACGTAAACGATATATATCCCTTTCTATTTGACCGCGCGCCTTCTCGCCACAGAGGCGAAAGAAATCCTGAGAGTGGATTAAAACGTGAAACATGAAGCGAGAGAGAGAGAGAGAGAGAGAGAGAGAGAGAGAGAGAGAGAGAGAGAGATCTGCGGTGCGTGAATTGTGCAGGACCCCGGGAAAACCGAGGGAAAAGACTATATACGTATAGATATATATCTATGTGGCTTATTTTTCATTTACTTAGGTCGGACTTGGGCAAACACGCTTTTTATTGTGTGCGCTTGTCGTTAACGACGTGTCATTCCCTGCACGTCGACGCTCTCTAGATTCACTTGTAATTGAGATGTTTGAAGGGGTTTCAGGTATATGATATGATCAGCGAATGCAAATATGTAAATGTAATATCGTACTTATAGCATTTGTTTCGAGAGTTCATAATATTTGACAATTAAAATTATATCGTGGACGATTTACTTATACCAGTTTATATTACATTTATGTATACTTAAATTACATCTGCAATTTATCGATGTTCGAAAACACAACAGAGATCGCAAATATTTTATTTTACTGCACCGGATTGATTTGCACACTTTTTCTAATCGTTTCCCAATGAATAAGGCTAAATTATATACGCTAAACACGCATGCTCGTTATTTTCCTGGAAGAAATGAAATCTCCTCGCATACATGCCACTAGCGGGCTGAACGATTCAAGTGCTCCACACTTTAAACCGCAAATAAAATTATTCATCGTATGTATTACGCACTCAATGCGTGCGCACAACACTCGAAAACAACAATATAGCGAGTCCTCGTTTTCTTTCTCCCTCTCGTTCCCCGCACAAACGTTTAACAGCCGATGATGCACACACACACACACACACACACACGTCGAATATGATAAAAATAAGAATAACCGCAAAAAGAAAGGAAGGAAGGAAGAAAGGAAAAAGAGAGCGTAGGGGATAAGCATTACACAGACACACACACACACACACACACACACACACACACACACACGGGTACGACTGATAGATTTCACGTGCTCATCGATTTTCGTTGACCCTACACGCCGTGTGTGTAAGAGGGAGAGAAAGCGAGTCGCGTGGTCTGCCGTGCGTAACGCCGCGGACGCCACGAAGAGAGAGAGAAAGTGGTGCGTACGAGCGGCGCGCTTATTACATCGATCAGTCTTTGATGAGGGGGTGAACCTCTCTCTCTCTCTCCTTTCCTCTCTCGCGGTTTTGTGAGCTCTGTTCATTCGGGAGAGAGAGAGAGAAGGAGCAAATGCACGACCGCGTGCGCCATTCATTATCCGCACTGAAACACCTGAGCTTTGTGCGTCCCCCATCCGCCGCTCTGACTCCCTCTGTCTTTTATGCGTCTATGCACGAGTGCATTTCTTTTTGCCATTACTTTCTCTCGTTATATTGCTTATATACTGTGCATCGAACGTTATTTTGTCGTATTGCTTTCTTTTATCAAGTCGAATACCAGGCCTGTGTTCAACAGTCCCCAAGTGGTCGACCACTTATCTAGTTTTATAATTAAAAAATAAATATCATTACCTGTCTACATGAAATTAAATCATTCGATACTGTTTTGATTTAACTAAGAAAGCAGTAAATTGTATGCTTTTGAATAGGTTAAATATTGAATTAATATTACAAAAAAAAAAGAAAAACAGAATAAAATTTTTATACAATATAGGTCTATTATATCTGCAGCTCCGTACTTTTATTCATCGGTAAGACTACTGTTTAAAAGCGAAAAACTCGCTATGGGATTCACTAAGCAGGCAAATTAATTTGCACTGCTGGCCTTGTCAACGCGCTCATTCAGCTCGAGCGAAACAAAAATGCAGCTCAATCGATCAACCCTCGGAGCAGCTATGACACATCGTACAGCCACAGACTAAACGCTCGCTTGTATGCCACATTTTCGTCGGATACACCTAACTCTCGTTACCTTCGATTCTTTGTTTCCGCCCCCGTATCTCTTTCACTCTCTCTCTCGTGTTCCCCGCACCTTCACCGTATAGTTGGCGGTCTTGCCTCTCATTGCGTGGCCAAGCGTTATATATATACAACTGCGAAACGAGTCGTACACGCAGCAAGCTATGATAGCCCGAAAATACGTCGCCGGCACCGGCCGCCCTATTACTCCCTCTTAAATTATTCTCTCGGCAAACCGCAAAAATACCTACGCCCCCTTAATAGCTTTCTTTCCTTTACGTGTACAGTATATGCATGTATATGCAGTGGCCTGCGACACAGCTCCTGCGCGCTCGCTTACGCTCTCTTTTTTTCCCTTCCCTCGCTCCTTTCTTCTTTCGCTCGTAACCTTTATTGTTTTTTTCTTTCTTTTTTTTTTTTCATTGCTAGGTTCCCGCACCGTGTATATGCAAGATTGCACCGCAGAGGCGCGCGCGCTTAATAATCATTTACGCGCGGTGTGTGGCGGGAGAACGAGAGAGGAGAAGAGAGGGTGTATATATCGGCGAGTTGGCTATATACGCAGCTGTAATTACAGCGTTAAACGAATGGACGATTTTCCTTTTTCAATTGGCTTGCGATGCAACAGTGAGCGAACATGCTTCGCGTGTATGTGTGTCTGTGTACGTTTATTAATAGATGGTTTATTTTTGTTTTTGCTGATATCGTAAACGCTAGAATCGTAGGATTTAAGGGGTGGATCTAGGCAATTCGGTTAGAATTTGTATTGCTGCACTGTACAAATTTTGTGCATTCCTATATTTTCAATAAAAGTACTGTGAAAACAATACTGCGTTTACGGAAAGAACACTATTGTATATTGTATTTAATTCATATTTATTCAGTATTTGTTTGAAATATTTTGGTACATTGCAACACTGAGAAAATTACGATAACGGATAAGGGATATCTACTCTCCCTCACGAAATAAGGTTTTGGCCCCACTGTGCGATTTATGCTGTATACATGTTCCGCAGTGGGGCAAATGCCGCACTATACAGGGGGGACAAATGTTGCGGACATATTGAGAGTAGCGCTGCACTGGCCACTGGAAGAGCACATTCTAGCCCTCAATTTTCTCCCTGAATGTATAATAGATTTCTTCTAAATTATATATTGCCTATACATATATGTGTATATACTATCGCTAAATAGAAAGACTATCTTTATACACATTGATGCCTATATTTATATCATACTTATCCTATTATGCTACGATACTTTCTCTAATGATACGGTATGCTCGACTATTAATACCTTTTTTTTTATTTAAGGAAGATTCCTGTGTGCAAACGTGTATATATGCCGAAATAATGAAATAAATTAATCAAGTACTGAACGAATGGAATATTAAAAAATTTCTGCAATGTAGCTATAAACTTTAATTCTTTAATTCGACATGCATCTGTGATTTAATTATTTTTTTTTTAATACATAATAATCTCGTAAATTGTTGTAATTATATTGCTACAAAAATCTATTAGCATTTCATAGACTAATAATGTATACTTATTGATAATAGAATTTCATATATACTATACACATGTTTAATTTATTATTGATTTCTTTACAAAGTTCATCGTACTTTTTTCTAAAGAGCTATATACACTTCCACACAGCTATATATTAGCCCTACATTAATTAAAATAGTGCAACCATAATGAAAACGCTAATGTCATGGACTTCAGCAAAAGAATTAATTTTATTTTACATGAAATGCACAATGCGAATAATATCACTTTTACATATCACGAAAACTAGGTATTAATTACGACAATCCGTCGAGGGCTTAGATAAAGGAGAAACTTTCCAGAGAATCTCGGCTGACGGTATCCCCCGCACGTAAATAGAATTTTTTAACGCTCGGGCACGGAGTCGTCGCCTCCCCCGCAGCTCCGAGAACAAACCAAAAAGTATCGATAATAAAATTCTACTTTCCGAGTCGGTTGTACCAGAGAGAGAGAAGCTGGCATATACAGGCGGGGTCCGAGTGTGGAGGATCGCGCGGAATGATGAAACATTCCCATTGAAATCCAGAGGGAGAGCCGGCGGCGGTGGCGGAGTCGGCAGCTAAAGAAGGAATGCCTGTTTCGATTATGGCAAAAGTTGAGAGGCCGAGACTCGCCTCTAAATACACACATCCATCGCGGACACCGCACCTATACACACACATATACATACAGTATCGCGCGGCGTAACGTGTAGGAGTCTCCACGGTGTATATATGGGTTTCCGATAAAAGACGGATGATTCGAGACGTCCGCTGGCGTCGATCGGTCTCCGGGCTGACGCCTCTCTCGCCCACATAAGATGAAATGCACCCTTGGCGAGAGCGACTCGTCTCTCCTCCCCTCAGCTCCATACTATAATACTCTTCCCCTTTTTGACGCAGCCGGACGTGGCTCTTAGGCACGCCGGACCATCGACGGCAAGAGACGCAAATTTACGAGTCCACGCAGCGCCGGCATACAAATTCGCCGCGGTTCCAGGCTATATGACCGAGAATATACAGAGATCGCTCGGCGAGCGGCGTTGGTGTACCGGAGGTATAGTGACCGCGCGCACATGCGACTATAGAGCTATTGTGTATACGCGTGTATATAAGATCTGGCCTCGGATCTGGCTCTGGTTCCGAGTGCTTACTTATGAATTCCGCGCACGGCCAATCGCGGAAAATCTTTTTTAGAGCGCTTGCTACTCGGGCCCCCCTCTGCTCGCGACTCTTCGCTAACAACTGCTGCCCACCCGCGATGCTTCATGTGTCTCCGTATAAAAATGATGGCCGCCCTGTGTGTTCGCTGGCTTGCGTGACTTAAGGACCAATGTTTTTCAGCAAAATAAGCGAACGATTGAATATTCGAGTGTATATATTGAGCGACGCGTCGCTGCGTACAATCGCTCTGTATATAGTTAAAATAATGCGTGGCTATACGAGCGACGTCATCGCGATCTCCTACTTCCGCCGAGCGATCCGATGATTTGTTTTTCGTCGCACGCTCTACTTATATCGCACACAAGAGTAAACAGCGGACAGGTCGCGCGTGGAGGTGGAGAAGAAAAATGACCATCGTAGGATAATAACAGGAGGGCGCTTGTAGCGGAGAACGCAGGAGCTCGAAATAGGAATGTAGATATACAGAAGCTATTCGGTTGATCGATGCCGGTTGCCGCGCCGGGGCTGGACTCTACTGCACGGGCTAGCTTTATGCCCCGGCCATTAGACGCGAGTCGTCGTAGTCGGCGTCGTGCACGGGACCCACCGCGTTATAAGGTGAAACACGCGCGCGAATTACAAGGACTCGGGGAGTATAATTTGAGTCTGGAGGACTGTCGTCGCGTGTGTGTGTGTGCGTCTGCCTCGCTCTCTCTCTCTCTCTCTTTCTCCTAGCGATGCTTGACTGTGTGTCCTCTCTCCTATATCTTTCGAGGGCGAGCGCGAGGTCCGAGTGCGCCTAGTAGTACATTATTTCACGATGTCAAATAAAGCAATTATCGTGTGCTCGGGGCCGAATTCGGGGAAGGAGGTGGGACGGGGATGGTGGATGAGAGCCGGGTGTCTGCGGCATTAGTAGTGGTGCAAGCAAGCAAGCAAGCCTTCGCCTAGCCCTAGTAATCTCGACGCTGGTGATTCTGGTCCCTGGCGTGTGCGACATCTTCATCAGAGTTGGCCCGACCGCCCTCTGCTGCTGCTGTTACTGCTGTACCTACTACTACTACTACTACTACTACTACTACTGCCACTATGGGCGTTTTCACCTCTGGTTACTTACTCTCTCTCTCTCTCTCTCTCATTTACGCGTCTTCCGTGTTCTATCTCTGCAGTGCTATCTCCTTTTTTTGTTTTCTTTTACGCTTAATATACCCCATTCTCTGTCTCGCTCCTATATTAAATGTGCCCTGATCGTCGAGTTATATTGTGCCCTATATATAATTCTAATTAAATGACGTTCTAAAATTGATTTTTTTTAATAAGATTATGGACCAAAGTGACTCAAAGGATAATTTAAGGTGTGGCTTTCATTTGTAAAATGTACCTAGTAATGTATGATTAATAAATTATCCTGTTATTAATCCAATATCCTTTTATAATAAAAAATATTGGTTTAAATAACACATACTTATCCAAAATTTTATTATGGTACACTGTAGTGCACAAATTATTTCCGATTTAATTTTGAACTAATTAAGAAACCCTATACGCTCTTCTCCTGGCTGCGAAAATTTTATTAAATCAGCATCTCAGCAATTAAAGTGGACAAAAAAATTGAATCCTTCGCCTTGATATTTATACAAAGTTAACCCTAAAGGACCGCAAAAGTTATCCCTTGGCAAAAATTTCGTCATCTCCGATGTCACCCTCCCTATAACCCGTTCTACAGCCTCCTCCACCATTCCCCGCGTCTTCTACTCCGCACCCGGCGAAACGCGTTCACGTGACAATGTCTCAAGGGAGGAAGGAACTGGATCATTGTGAAGGTGAGACGGCAAACGAGGCCGAAAAAGAGAGCAAGCGAGACGGGTGTAGAGAGCAAGCGAGGAATAAGGAGGCGGAAGAGTCCGCGCGGAGGACGGGCAGAGCGAGAGAGAGAGAGAAAGAGAGAGAGAGGCGGGGAAACACTACGAGCTTCCAAGGGAAATTTCACAAAGGCTGACCCGCTCGTAATGAATGTTATATAACCCTTTTAATGCTTTACGCCTCTTAGATTTTTCAGAGAGCCCTCCAAGCTCTTCTCTCCCTTCCCACCCCCCTCCTTCTCTCGTTTGCCCTCTCGACCTCTTGCTCTTTCTAGCGCTGCGCGTCACGAACCGAGGCTGCCGCTGCTGCTGCTGCTGCTGCAGCCTGCCTGACGCGCCGAGACTGGGAAAAAAGCCAGAGAAAGAGAGAGAGAGAGAAAGCGAACCTCCAGGGTAAGTAATTATGTGGCGGACGTAAATTAAGCTTGTTTAGATTGGGATTTTTATTAAGGGTCTTTACGCGAGAGTGGCCCGCTGAAATAGCGCTCGAGGTGTCTTTCAGCGTGGCGCGCGCCCCGTGACGCCGCTGCAGCTCGCCAAAAAGCCTCTCTCTCGACAAATTTATTTGCCCCGCGCTACGGTCTTTCAATGATATACGTGTTTTGCGCGGAGTTTTGCTCCTTCGGCTGATGCGTTCTTTTGCCGGGAATCTCGTCAATGTGGATAAATGCCTAAAATGCAGAATCCTCATTTTATCGGTGTACAAAGTATATCAATTATTAAATAAAAGAAATATATTAGCTTTAAGATCGTGGGTATGGCAAAGTAAATATCAGATGATAATATACAACAACTATATAAACCGACTCCATTAAAGTCAGCGCATAAAAAGCTCTTAATTCCACAGTATTCCAAGAAGCTCTCGTACTGCAGCGTACGCGATAAATATTCCAATAAAGCAGCGGCTATAATACTAAAAATCAATCAGGTCTCGTCCCGCTCAAAGCAAGCGCATTCGGCCTGTAATCGTGAAATAAGCTATATCGCAGATGTTACATGAAAAAGCAACTTGCGCTATCCGCCAGGCATTACATACATTGGGGGAGTGGGTCTGTGTGAGAGAGAGAGAGAGAGGAGGGCAAGGGTCGGTCGACGTATTGCACTCGGTCGGAGCCGCGCGCTGTTCTCGACCAACACGGTCCATTCCCAAAGAAGTCGTAACCAATGATCACGAGAGCCGCTCCTATATATACACACACACATGGACGCGCCCGTGCGGGATGAAAAAAAAAGGGAAAACAGCGAAACAAATAAGTAGGCATTAGCGTAACTCTGCTTTAGTGGGCAGCCTCCTCGAACGTTTCATGGACATCTATACTGCCTTAATTCTTCGCCTTTGGCGCGCTGACCGGATCGGACCTTCTTATTTCTACCTTCTCCCCCCTCCCCTGTTGTCCCCTCCAATCTCTTTCTCTCTGCGCATTGCTGTGTACGACCAAAGGAAGCTCCCTCGTGAAATGGTGGCTAATAAAGTAGGATTAGATATGTAATTCTGTAATTTGGCGGAGGGGATGCAGTCGCATTCGATCCGGCCTTCGCGACCACGATTATTGTTGAGCGCGGTCACGAACGTTAAATATCGCGCGTTTTGACCGCCAAAATTGTTTCACGCGGTGTGGCACGTGGAAGCGTCATTTCATCGGTATATACTTATTGAGTTTCGAAAAGTTCAGTCGGTGAAATTCACTTATTATCATAGGAAAGTATGCCAAGCTTTTTCGTTGCAGCTGCAGCATCGTTGGGTATATAGCTATACGAACCGCGTCACGTGTCTGTACGAATTTTACACTAATTCCAATTCAGATGGTGTAGTTCGCTTGAACACACTCGATATTTCGTACAATTTATTTTCCCGATCCTTTTAGCAATCGCGCTTAACGTGCATATCCCTGACTTACAAGCAAGTAAAAAACAACTTATACAATGCCCTTCAACTATATCTTATAACCAGAGTATACTCGACAAGTTCTCGTCCCCCAGATATTCTTTCGCAGCAAGAGCAGCGGTACAACAGCTATAGCGCGCAGTACGACTGAGGTGTATCGCGCAGCACATCTCCGCTGGCTGCGTTAATCTTCTTTAGTTCGATGTACGTGTACAGCAGCGGGAGTCTCGCGCGCTCTCGCTACGTCAAATACTTAACTGCACTTTCGCGCTAGCTGGCAACACAGAGAGAGAGAGAGAGAGAGAGAGAGAAGACGCATGCAAGTTCCGCGAAAACCAACTCCCGCGTTTGCGCTTACCTGTGTCTGTGTGTCTGTGTGTGTGTGTGTGCGCATCGCGCGAGAGTAGCGCGGCGCGTTACTTATCCGACTGGTATAGCGTATTCGCGAGAGAGCCGCTCGCGAAATGAGTATACGCGCATCGCCTTGGCTGAAGGGATAGCCCGGTATATACGTATATATACCGAGTTGTTGGGCAAAGTTTAATTCAACCGGGCGGCCAGTCGGGCGTAAATGCGCTGAATGATTTGTTGCGAATCGCAGTTTGTTGTACGAGCACAGCGACGATCCGCCTTTTTTCTTCTTCTCTCCTGTACACGTGTATGGCCTAGCGCTTACGTCGTGCTCGTTTCACTTTTACCTGGGTACCCACCTATACGCGCTCGTGCGAGGATGCATTTTTTATGCGCGCGTGTAAGCGCGGAGCGTGCACTTCTACGAGAACTCGCGATGCTGCCAAGTTTTCACGGGATGCACTTGCGCCAGTTCGCGTTCGAGAATTTGTAGTTTGATTTAGGATGGAAGATTTAAGTGGCTGAGAAATTGGAGGGGAATGCGTTGGCGCTAGCTGACGAGTTGCGTTGAATTCTATATAGGCAAAGTGAATAGTTGGATTTCGAATGGTATTAATGGTATTTTGTGTCATATTGAATGCTGTAATTTTTTTTTTTGCAGATAACAAGGAAGTGGAAGTGTGTGAAATTAGTCGGGCGCTTGTTCAAAGTAGCGGAAAGTAACGGAAATTTAGGTATATGTATGATTTATGGGCTAGGTATAAACGCACGTTTTCTTTCAGTTTATCAAAGTGCACAATAAGCAAATTGGTATTATTCTATATAAGCACTCTAGTTTTCTGATTGGATACAATAAAGTGGGATTTTACACGCCGTAAGAATTTAATAATGTGCAGCCTTAAATTCATGAAACGATTATCTCTTATAGTAAAATTTGAATTTTTAAAGAAAGAATCTGAAAGTTTTTAAAGTAATGATGATTAATTTATTAGAATATATTTAAAATATATTTTAAAAAAATGTAAATTCTTACTATTCTTTTTTCCATGCGAAATAACACAGATTTGCCTAATTCAGGTGCATTGTCCTAATTCAAGGGAAAGTACTGGCTTATTGCGACAATACGCCAATTGCTCGAGTCTGTTCACCTGGTTGCCTACTTACATATTCATGTACGCAGATCTCCACGGAAAAATGAAGTACTGCGACAAGAAAAATACAGCGTTTAAAATGCAAAAATGAAATATTCCTGTAATATAATGTCTGGAAAAAGGCATTGACTAAATAGACCATTACATTTTTATAACGAAAAATTCATATTTTTTCTTATACCTATACATAAATATGACTATAAGTAAAGAACTGTGTGATTTTATAAAAAAAAAAAATAAAAGTTTGCAGACGTGAAAAGTATAAATAAATAGGTGAGTTTATTTACTAAATCCTCACTTAGGTATATTAAATTATAGAATTGAACGTGAAAAGCTGTATCCATGATTTCGGTGACACGCGTACCCAATATAAAAAATGTAAGGTCAAATAAAATATTGACGCCGCCAGTCGCCAAACTATTCAAGACAACAGCGTATATAAGCCGAAAAGCCTCGCACGCTCACCCGGCGTGTATAAAAAATATTTTCAAGCGCCTCGCGAGGAGTAAAAAATGAAGAAGAAAAGCGAGCCAGCGCCCGATCTCAACTCTTAAAATATTCATTCGGAATCCACGTCGAGAGCAGCTCCTGCTACGCTCAACAAGGTAAAATAACTATCTCTACGTCGTCGACGGCGGTGCCTGCCTGCGCTTGCGCCGCCGCCTCGCCGAGAGAGCAGAGTATTGAGATTCGATAGGCGATTCGTCGAAGGGTACTTTTATGCGCTCTCTCTTGCAAGTGAGTGAGATAGACAGAGCGTTGGAGGGAGAGAGAGAGAGACAGCTGCTTGCTCATTTACTCTCGACTCTCGCATCTCCCTCTCTCTCTCTCTCTCTCTCGCATGCCTCCTCGCTCATTCGCTCTCTCCCCGTTCTCTCGATTAGGCTTTGCCGTCATTAAAAGTTTATAAAGAAGGCAAGCTGTGCTCTCGCGCGTTCGCGTGCAAGAGAGAGAGAGAGAGAGAGCGTGGAACTCGCGACGAGACGCGCGGCGGGGGAGGTAGAGGGACGAGAGAGAGAGAGAGTGAGGACGGGAGGCGAGCGGGGGAGTGGAGGAGGCAGAGAGGCGCGGGCTGAGACTCCCAAGCAAGTTTTCTCATGTGCAATGCATAATGAGGGGAAGCAGACGGCGCAAAGGGCCTACAAATGAGACTGCCGGTTATGGCCGCCTATATACCTATACGTCTGCCGAGAACAAGCGTATAACCTCTGCAGCTCCCTCTCCCCCTTCTCTCTCCCCGCCCCCCTTTGGTTACAATGTTACCGACGAGCCGTGAGAGAGCGAGAGAGAGAGAGTGATAGGTAGCTCGAGAGTCCTCTAGCTCCCACGCACTCCCACTCTCTTTCTCTCTCGGTTGCAGCTCGATGAAAGAGAGAGAGAGAGAGGAACAAGCCGCGAGCGCAAACGTCAAGCCAACGTAAATCGAGACTCGGATGTGGTGCTGCTACGCGCGGCTATGCGGTGCCTTGTGCCACTTGATTTTTCGGAGAACTACCGGGTTGTACGGCGCGCACCGATGCTGTTGGGACATGGATTACGATCGTTGCCTTGCGCTGTGATGCGATTCTTTGGCTACTTACCTCGTAGAGGGGACCATATTCGGGTTAAAACGGGAGAATGTAATCCCCCATGAGTATTCGATTGCAATACAAGCTGAGAAGGACGGTTTACAGCGTGTACAGTTACAGCGGTTTTGAAATATGGCGCTATTCGAAAAGATTTGACAGTCTTTAGCACCGACACGATAACGGTACTTACCTTGTTCATGTTTTGGCGGGGATAGTCCCGCCCCTTAAAGGACGACTCTGTGAACAGACAAAATAAAGACACATGTATAACAGTTTTGATAAATAATCATCATTAATATCTGCATGTATAATTTCAATGTATAAAGCTTTTAGATATATTCTTTTAAATTAGAAAAAATGTATATGGATATTACTGCGTCGACGGCAAATTATCCAAGCATACATATCGTTTAAATAAAATCCAAGAATTGAATTCGATTCGAAGCCTCGAGCTTTAGCAGCTCAAATTGTGCTCCATCTCACTCTCTCTCTCTCTCTCACTCACTCCGGCCACGGCAGCGAAAACAATAATCCTACTTTGGTCCCTTCAACCCTTTTCCCGCGGTTACACACTCGTCACGGCTAATGCGCGCTGGGTTCCCTTGATCAGCCGTACCTTTTCCCTTTCCTGCGTATACACACACACACACACACACATATATATATACGATCGACCTACGGCCTCTCCTCTAACGACTTCGGCCGCCGAATTTCCGTAATCTAATGAATGGCCCCAGCCCCAATATTTCCCCGGCCTATACCATATATATATAGCCGCCTTTTCTTAAGCTTTCATAAACCCATTTTTCGCCCTGGTGCAACATACGCCCTGTGCGTGTCTGCATGTGTTCGTGTTCGTGTGTGTGTGTGTGTGTGTGTGTGCTTAACACATGGCCGCACGCTCCATTTCGTTTCCGCAACTACACGATTAGCTCGTCGTATTGTGTTATAGTGTTATCCGATTACTTGCAGTTGCTGCCTGTGCGTGGAATTACCAGTGTTGACATAATTATTAATGTAAATAGCGAGCGCTTACACGCCTGTTTTTCGTGTGAAACGGAAAAGCTACGAGTGCACATCGCAAACAGTCGTGTTTGTTCTTTGGGTACATAGGTTTTTATGAATATCAATATTTAGACTGAGTGGGAAGAAAAGTGTATTTGACAATGAATGATTTTTTTTTATTTGTTTGAACATTGAATAGCTTTATCCGAATCAAAGAAATTGGATGCATTCGTGATCTTCTGATTAGGGTGTTTTTTTTGTGAAATGGCCGAAATTTTACATACTTTATTACCAGAAACTGAAAATTCAGAACAGCAAAGTATTAATCTTATTTTCTTCCAGCTTGTGTCAAGAATTCATTGATTTTTTGCAAGTTATGAAACAACAGCAACATTTCAACGGCCCTTTTCTTGTTGACCTTATATGTCAAAACTTCTAAAGTTCGAAGCTGCATGTGCTTGGCTACTTAAAAATTCAGTAAATGTATCGATTTCAAAAACGAATGCAATGCTACTTTAACTTTTTCTGAAATTTCGAGTCTTGTTAAAACACGTGACCTTTAAAATATAATTGTTTCTTTCATTATATGTGCCTATTGAACAATATTTATTGCCAATGAGAAATTTGGAAATTATGGGAATTTAAAAACTGTAGAACCACACGAGTAATCGAAAGACATAATACGAAATTTATTCATGAGTAAATTTCCACTCACATACTTATAATAATCACATTGGTCTTTATCCTCACCCTAAATAATTACAGCACATACGCAAACCCAACGAAGCGTATAATCAGCTTTAAAAAAGTACAAACCACAGAGCATTCATTCTCACATGGCGAAACGAAACTCTAGCGGTTATATAACAAAATAGAGAGAGAGAGAGAGAGAGAGAGAGAGAAAAAAAGGAATACAATATATATAAAAAGTCCGCGCTGAACTGTCATGTCGCTCGGTGCGGCTCGCGTCAAAACGTCGCGCTCCTCTGTGATGTGGGTCCCTAAAAAAGGCGAATGCCACCGCTGTCGGCCTCCTCTCTCTCTCTCAGCAAAAGACAAACACACACATACACACATACATCGTTAAAGCGTCGCAGAGCTGCCTTCTCCTGGGCAGCGCTCATAACAGTAATATAACAACTCGCGAAATGAAAAAGGAGAAGACGAGAGGGAGAGAGAGAGAGAGAGAGGAAGGAAAAAATGGGAGAAAAACATCCGCATCTTGCACTCGCTCACGTCCGTTTCTCCCGGCGCTGCTTAGCCACCGCTGCAAAGTTGGGAATAATGTTTCGGACACGATGCTCTTGCTTTCTCTTCTCTCTCTCTCTCTCGGTCTCTCTCTCTCTCTCTCTCTTTCTCTGCCGCGTCTGAATTTCTCTGGCCACCGTTGCCGTTGCCGCGCTCGCTCTTCCCTTACGCGTGTCCGCCGCAGATTCAGACTCCTAATTAAGACGAGGGTGCGAGAGGGGTTTCGAGAGTTTTGTTGGGCTCTCGGGGGTTTCCTGGAGCATAGAGCGAGAGAGAGAGAGAGAGAGCTACGGAGAGCGCGAGCGGGCGTGTGAGAGGGAGAGAGAGAGAGCGAGTAGAATGTTTCGCAGGGTGGGAGCTCGAAGGG
>UELU01138595.1:0-30110 GCA_900490025.1 Megastigmus dorsalis
GTGTATGATGTCAGAAAAAAATTTACAATCTCTTCTCGTAGTGAAAAAATCAGCTTATTAACTCTGTTACCTAGTGAGTGGACTCTTAGGAAGGTCAATGAGCATTTTCAATGTACATATTATATGTTCTCTGAAGCAAAAAAATAAAACAACAAGGTAAATATAAATTTATTAATTTTATAAACTCTGCTTTTTTGAACATTGTTTATATATTTCTCTATAAAAAAGGCATTGGCTTTTCATTGTTTTTCACGATATTTTTTGTGTAGTCACTGATCGCGAAGCGTGACTCTGATCTAGTAATACATTGAATAATTATTATAAACTATTGTTTATAATAATATAATGACAATTTTTGTATTATATTTTTATTTACAACTTTGTTTATGTTGATGTATCACTACATGTATTTTTAAATATGTTTATAAGAGAAGTGTAAACATCGTAAAAAAGTTAAACAATAATTGAGTTAAAAACTGTATAACGGTTTATATTAAAAACATAATTTTTTTAATCTGAATATTTTTCAGAAATTTTAGGCAGGCGTTCACGAAAAAATTACTTTCTTATGTCACCTGATGTTAAAGAAAACATTGTGAAATATTATTTGGATGACTCGAACTGTACTATGTGCAGCGGAGTAAAGGAATGTATAAAAGTAAAAGTTCCTGGTCAACTTTCAACTTCAGTACAGAAAAGAATAATGATATATGATCTAAAAGTTACGACGTAGCTCCCTGCTTGCCATTTTTCTCTCAACTAAGACCTAAGGAATGCGTTTTAGCTGGAGACCCCGGAACCCACAACATATGCGTATGTTCTACTCATCAGAATATTAAATTAAAACTGGCAACTATGAATGTGAAAAAAAATTACAAAGAAGTAATTGAAGCAGGAGTATGCTCCATGGAAAATAAAAATTGCATGTTACATAAATGTAATCAATGTCCAAATAAGAATGGCATACGTACATTTTTATCTAATACTGGCACTGAAAATAGTACTTGCATAAAATACAGCAATTGGACATCCACACCTATATCTAAAAAAAACTCAGAAAGCTCATCAAGCACCAGGGTGATTCTTCAAGATTTTGAGACGCCTTTCGATGAGTTTCTTAGTATGTAAGTATATATGTAAGGATATATGGGCTATAACTGAGCATCATTTTATTTCAAGCAAACAGAAAGATACTTATGCTCACTTTAGGAAAAATTTGGAGAAAGATACTGGACTAATAGTCATGGATTTTGCAGAAAATTATGTATTCATCTGTCAAAACTCTACCCAGGGATTTTATTTCAATAACGTTCATGCTTCATTATTTACCGTAGCCTTCTACTACAAAGATCAAACATATAATAAAGTAAAGGTTGCAAGTTTTTGCGTTATTTCAGATTGGTTGCGCCAGTAAATTTGGTAGGAGTTCGGTATAGAAGTTTCTAGTCTCTCGCGACCGTTTACTTGTTCTTCGCGACTTATATGTGTTGATCTCACTGACATGCGGAACCTGCGCTCGGTACGCTAATCGTACTTTCGGGAGTTTTAGTTTATGTCAGGCGGTCGGCTCGCGAGGCTGACTCACGCATCGAGTCGGTGTTGTTTCCCGCGCAATTTGTTCTCTCCCGGGCACCAGTGAGTCTTTGTAAATTAAATAAAGTTTGGTAGTGGAATAGATTAGGATCGGTGTAATTATAATAAAGAATTTATATTATCAGCATAAATCCATCTGTTTCTGATGCACATCATTTTCCACGTCATTTTTCCTAATAAGTTTTAGTGACTCTTAACGTCTTTCATTTGCTGGAAAAGGCGTCACTATTTGTTGGTCCTTCGAGCCGGATAGTGATTAAAATTATTCGGTAAACAAAACGTGCATTTTAAATTACTTTTGTCTTACATGACCTTATGGGGTCAAAGCCGTTACACTGTTTACTCGGTGGAATTCTTGCTGGTGTCATAAGGGAGTGCGCGAAGCAGCGTGCGTCTATTTTTAGGACCCGCTGAATAATTATTCAAAAAATAATTCACGGCCGCCGGACTCCGCGACGAGGTTTTGGAGCATTGCAGAAATTTTCCAGTACATTAGAACATCATACCACCTCGTCGTCAGGAGCAGCGGGGAGAGGAGAGAGACTGGAGCTGTGGATGCATGGAAGGGGTTGGGAAGGCTATCGCTGACTCCATTTCACATATCTTTTCGTCACGTCTTCGCACGTCTCGCAGGCGAGGCAGCTATAGTCAGCGGAGGTACTGGAGGGGGAACTTATCGGCCTCTACTTTTCAAAAATCCATCCTTCTTCGGTTCTGCAGACCGCGCCTGGCTTGCGCGCTGGATGGGGTTAGCATTAGGCATATCTATTTTTAATTCTCTCTCTCTCTCTCGAACTCACTGTCTCCTGCACGGCCCACAGACCGTTCGCTTTAGCTTTCGCGCGCAGTTTCTTCAGAGTTTCGCCGCTCGTTATCGCTTGAATTACTTACCACTTTAATTGTCTACACTGCATTAATTTTCTTCGCGCATGAGAAAATGGCGGACAAAGAAAGGGAAGATTTACTTAGTCGGCAAAAACCTTGCCTAGAATTGTTGACTAATTTTCAAGCGAACACTTCGAAACAAAAGGCTGCCGCAGCTATGACGGTACAAGACTATAAATCGCGTTTCGATGTTCTTGAGGCATATTGGTCAGATTTTCGAGAGCGTGATTATAAATTGAGTCCATTCGCTACCGAATTAAAGGAGCGTAGCTATTTCAGGCTCGAGTATTATGATCAAGTAATTATGCTTTATCTATCAAACAAAGCGTGGCTTCTCGAGCGAATTGCTGCGTTCGAATCTGTCGCTTCTGCATCAAATCGTATCAATTCTTCCAATCAGACTTCTTGTCAATCTTCGCAGGCTTCTCTCGAGCGTGTGAAATTGCCCTCTTTTAACGGAAGTCAGCGAGATTGGTAGAGTTTTAAGAGCAAATTTTCGTCCCTTGTCTTGCAGGATGCCTCAATTCCAACAATCATTAAGTTCGAGCATTTAGCGAACTCGTTGGAAGGAGAGGCAGCGGACAAAATTAAATGTTATGATCTCGTGGATGAGAATTTTCTCTCCGCTTGGGAAGCCTTATGTACTCGTTATGATAATCCGCTTTTAAGATTTTCGACGCATTTTAATGCGCTTGTGCGTCTTCCATCGGCTGACAAGGAATCCGGAGAGCATTTGAGCCAACTTTTACATACCGTTTTGGAAAGCAAAAATGTATTTTCCGCTCTTAAACTTCCTGTGCAGCACTGGGACATGATTCTCATTCAGTTGCTGGATAATAAGCTGCCTTCCAATACTCGCTTAGAATGGAATAGACAGGTAAAGTTGTCCGAAGCAGATTTTCCCAATTTTGAGAAATTCAAACAGTTTTTGGAATCTAGAATCCAAAGCTTGGATATTGTAAAAGAGGTGGAGGATTTAGATAGAATAGATCGCAAGTCGAACAAAAACTCGCAGGGTACGAGTACTGGCAAGAATGTTAAGTCAGCTGTATCTAAGAGTGTTTCGGTGCATGTAAATACTCAAAATTCTAATCCAAAAAAATATGCAAGGCCTGATAAATGTTCTTTTTGTCAAGGGCCTCACTTTGTAAACGCTTGCAAGAAATTTACAGAGATCACTCCAGCTAAGCGAAAGGAACACGTTTTGACTGTTAAGCTGTGCCTCAACTGCTTGAGTGCACGCCATAGAGTAGATGACTGCACCTCCAAGGGAAGCTGCTACGTCTGCGGAAAGAAACATCATTCGAAGCTGCACATGGAGGAACGTAATGCTGGGTCCAATTCGGAGTCATCATCTGGAGCTGGTCCAAAACCGGTGGCCGCACATTGCGCAGCTGTCGAGTCTTCGTCAACCATGATGCATCCTGGCGGATATCAGTCACTGCTGGCCACTGCGATTGTATTGCTGGAGTCTGAGGATGGAGCACGAGTTACGGCACGAGCACTGATTGACTCATGTGCTGAGCGATCGTTTATTTCGGAAAGTATCGCGAACATTCTTTCTGTTAAGCGTGTACCTGTTCATGTTGCTGTCTCTGGGTTGAGCGGGACCACTAACGCAATTGCGCGCAGCGAAGTTAAGCTTAAGCTTAAGTCAATGCTTTATTCTGACTTTTGCCATGATTTTTCAGCATTGGTGGTGAAGCGTGTCTCAAATCTGCTGCCCAGGGAGCAAGTGGCTGATGGAAACTGGGATCATATTCAAGGTTTGCAGTTGGCTGATCCTCAATTTGGACGTCCAGGGAAGGTGGACTGCATACTCAGTTCGGAGGTCTATGGTGCGGTGATACTACCCGAGATTCGTAGAGGTCATCTTTCACACTCCAGTCCAGTGGCTTTATCGACAGTTTTCGGCTGGATCTTGGTCGGCAAAGCAGGAAATGATCGGAGCAGTTCAGAGGCAGCAGTACACCATATTTCGGTGAATGCTCAACTGTCTGAGGCCATTGCACGTTTCTGGGAGTCAGAAGAGATACCTATTAGCTCAGGTATGACTCCAGCAGAACAGGAATGTTGGCAACATTTCAAAAATACGTATCGTCGAAACGAAGCTGGACGCTTCGTGCTTCAACTGCCCTTTTGCAAGCAGCCTTCTTTCGTCGGGTCCGATCGAATCGCCAGAGCCTGTATGCATCGGCTTGAGCGTCGATTTGAGAGGCAGCCAGAGTGTGCTGCAGCCTATCATGTGTTTATGCGAGAATATCGGGATTTGGGGCACATGGAGCCTGTTTCATTGGATTTGAATGATGGCGAGTCTTTCTTTTTACCTCGTCACCCTGTATTTAAGCAAGATGGCAGCGGCAAGATCAGGGTTGTGTTCAACGGGTCGCAGAAGGACGAGGCAGGCAATTCGCCCAATGATTATCTTCATGCTGGGCCGAAACTCCAAGAGGATATTGTCATCATTATACTCAGGTGGTGTTTTTTTAAATTCGTTTTTGTATGCGACATTGTTAAGAATTTCAGACAGATGCTTGTGGACCTTTCAGACACAAAATGGCAGCTCATATTTTGGCGTTTTGACGCGAATCAGCCTAGTCAAATCTGGCGGTTGCTTACCGTGACCTACGGAACGGTGCCAGCTCCGTTTCTGGCTAATGCATGTTTGCTGGAACTGTCAGAGATCGTGGCATCTTCTCACCCTCTAGCTGCAGTCCTCATTAGCAAAAATCATCTCGAACTCGTCGGATCAAGCCTTGAAGAACCGAAGAAGCTTAACGAGAAGGATGTTGTGTCTACATTGGGCATGAGATGGTCACCGGTAGGCGATGTTTTTCATTTTCCTGTGAAATTGTCTGCTTCAGAGTCAGTCATCACTAAACGCTCCATATTGTCAGAGGTTTCTAAATTATTCGATCCGGTAGGTTTCTTGTCGCCAGTCATCATTCGAGCAAAATTGCTAATTCAGCTTCTGTGGTTGCAAGGTGCAGATTAGGATGCACCGATTTCTGCTCGTTTAGAGGGTGAGTGGATGGATTATCGTCAGCAGCTTGTTCAATTGGAGGACGTCCAGATTCCAAGGTGGAACGGTACCGTGGGCGGTGTGTCGTGACACTTGCATGGGTTTTGTGACGCTTCTGAGCGTGCCTTTGCAGCTGCATTGTTTGTGGTAGTACCAGGCTCATAACGTGTCCCTCGCTTGCTGGTTGCAAAGTCAAAGGTTGCACGGTCAAAGTTTGTGTGCTTGCCGAAGCTGTAACTCTGTGGAGCTGCCTTGTTAGCAAACTTGGCTTCCAAGATTCCTTCTCAATTGCCAAGTTCACCTCGTGAAATTCATTGCTGGTCTGACTCGAAAGTCTTCTTGGCTTGGCTGCGGTCTCCACCGTCCAGTTGGAAATCGTATGTGGCAAACCGAGTCAGTGAGGTGATAACGCTTCTTCCATCCGCTTGAAAGAGGCATGTGTCTTCTGCTGATAACTCTGCTGATTTGGCCACGAGAGGTTGCTCTCCTATTCAGCTTAGGGATTCGAAGCTTTGGTGGGCAGGGCCTCATTGGTTGCGGCAGGAGAAGTCCCATTGGCCAGCTGAAGTCTCTGAGACTTGCACGGAGTTGGAAAGTCTTCGAAAGGCTGAAATTTGGCTTACTCAGGAGAGCGTTGCTTGGAATTCTTGGTTTGTACGGGTGTCTTCGGTTGATAGACTTGTAGCTGTTCTGGCATTCTGTCTGCATTGGTCTGCAAATGCCGCTAGAAGCAAGCAGCAAAGGCTTAAGGGTAGTTTGTCTGCTTAGGAGATCTCGGTAGCTACAAATAGGTTGTTTAAGTTGCTTCAAGTGTCAGAATTTGCTAATGACATTCAGAAGTTATCGGCAGGTCAAGAGCTTTCGCAGTCGGATTCTTTGCGCAGACTTCTGAATGCAGCACTCTTACTTGTCTGATTCTGAGAAGCATCCTGTGATTTTGCCTAAGTCACATCATGTGACTATTCTGCTTATTAGAAAAGCTCATTTGTGTACACTTCATGGTGGTGCGGTCACAGTGCAGAATTACATGTCTAGAGCATGTTGGATTATTCAAGCCAGAAATTTTATACGTCGTGTAGTACGTGAGTGTGTTATTTGCACAAGATATAATGCTAGAACTCAAGAGCAATTGATGGGTCCACTTCCGTCTATTCGTACTAGACCATCTCGTCCTTTTTCACATGTCGGAGTTAACTTCGCAGGGCATTTTTAGATTAAGGCAGCTGTTGGTCGAGGACAGAAGTCTTTCAAAGGCTATGTAGCTGTGTTTGTCTGTCTGGTTGTAAAGGCAGTACATTTGGAGTTGGTTTCCGATTTTACGACTCAGGCTTTTTTGGCTGCTTTCCGTCGATTTGTCGCACGTCGAGGCCTCTGTAAGGTTATTTACAGTGACAATGGTAGAACGTTTATTGGCAGCGAGGCGGAGATTCATCGTCTCTTTTCAGAGACATCAGCCTCTGGACAACTGGTATCCTCGGTCTTGGCGAAAGATGGAGTTGAGTGGAGATTCATCCCCCTAGAGCTCCTAATTTTGGAGGTATTTGGGAGCTAATGTTAAGTCGTTCAAGAGGCATTTGTATAGAGTAGTGGGGGATTCTAAGTTGTCGTATGAGCAGTTTTCAACCTTGTTGTCAAATATTGAAGCTTGTTTGAATTCAAGACCTCTGTGTGCGCTTAGTTCGGACGCCTCGGATGTCTCAGCGATTACTCCTGGACATTTTTTAATTGGAGCGCCTCTTGTTTCCCTTCCTGAGCCATTCTTAGAAATTAACTCTATTCCTAATGTTTCTCCTAGTTGGAAGCTAATGCAACTTATGAGAAATCATTTTTGGCAGAGGTGGCGTAAGGAATACTTAACCTAATTACAGCAACGATCCAAATGGTTGAAATCGAATCATCAGCTACAAGTGAGTTATTTGGTGCTTTTCAAGGACAACTTGGTTCCGCCATCTAGTGGCCTTTAGCTCGTATAACGAAGCTACATGTGGCCATACGCACTGCTACAACCGAACTTAAGCGACCAGTCATTAAGATTGTTTTGCTTCCGGTTCACGATTCTACCTCAGCACATTTGTTAGCAGTATCTTGTATGGTGGGTGGCTCCGGCGCAGATGCTCAAGAGGTTCAAGATTATGCAGAAGACTAAGAAGATTGACTAGATTATATTGTATATTTAGCTAGTTAGTTAACCTTTGAAATTTGAGACCTTGCTTTTCTTGGTGCTTCGCGTGCTTTGATCGCTCGAATTATTCGTTCGATGGTGGGCGGAAGTGGTTGCGCCAGTAAATTTGGTAGTAAATTTGGTAGGAGCTCGGTATAGAAGCTTCTAGACTCTCACGACCGTTTACTTGTTCTTCGCGACTTATATGCGTTGATCTCACTAACACGCGGAACCTGCGCTCGGTACGCTAATCGTACGTTCGGGAGTTTTAGTTTGTGTCCGACGGTCGGCTCGCGAGGCTGACTCACGCATCGAGTCGGTGTTGTTTCCCGCGCAATTTGTGTTCTACCGAGCACCAGTGAGTCTTTGTAAATTAAATAAAGTTTGGTAGTGGAATAGATTAGGATAGGTGTAATTATAATAAAGAATTTATATTATCAGCATAAATCCATCTGTTTCTGGTGCACATCATTTTCCACGTCATTTTTCCTAATAAGCTTTAGTAACTCTTAACGCCTTTCATTTGCTGGAAAAGGCGTCACTACGACTATTGAAGATATTTTACCCGAGGGTTCTGAGGCTTTAATGAATCGCGCTGCAACTGTCAAAAATTTCATGCACTCGCTATTCAACCAAGTCGAAGTCTTTTTCAATCAAAAATCTGTGTCACGGCCGACTAATGCATATGCCTACAGAGAATACATCGAGACACTGCTTAATTACGGTTTTGCTGCAAAGGTATCACACTTGACGAGTGTTTTATGGACAACCGAGACAGCTGATAAAATGGAAAACACGAACAACGAGAATCTCGGTCTCGTAGCTCGTCGTAGACTTATCTGCTAAGAAATCGATTGACATGATTGGTCACCTGCACTCCGACGTTTATAATAAAAAAAAACCTGCAGCTGAATGGCCTGCATTCTAGTGCAGCTTGAGTCGTGGTAGTTGTGGGTGGCTACGAATGCACTCACGCACACACATACGTAATTACATCTCGCGGCAGTGGTCATTCGCGGCAGAAACCGATCTGGCGACGCGATCGAATTTTCCTATCGCCCCGTCTCTCTGTCTCTCTATCGAGTTCGCCTATCTCTCTCTTCCTCGCGATACGCGCCACGCTCGCTGTTCAGCTCATCATCCTTGGTACTCGCGCCGTCGGATCAAGCGTCAAATCGAATCGATTGAATCATCGATTGAATCATCGCTATACCCCTCTCCCAGATGCTTGATACAAGGATGGTGACAGCTCGAAGATCGCGTTCGATGACCTACCCATAGGAACAGGTTTGGGTTCTATTTGAATGATGCAAAGGTTATTGTAATAAAACACAACCATTGCTAGAAAAGTATAAAAATATATTAAAGATGAAAGAGGCTACACTTATTTGTACGGCCGGTTCTCGGCGATGTTTGGACAGTCTTATAAATTCTTGACACTCGGTTTGCCACACATGTAACCCCGGGTGTCCCTCTTCTTTTCTTCCTGGCGGCGGCGTTCCTGCGCAAACCGCCAAGCCTCAACTTCTAAACGTTGCTTGGCCCGCTTGAGCGCCTGTTCAGCTTGTACTCGCTCCGCGCGAGCGTGTTCAAGAAGGGCCTCTTCCTCACGGGCACGCCACTCCTCAGCCTCCTTGCGAAAGCGCCTGTCCTCGACAAGCGGGTTCACTTCTTCATTTGTCATGTCCCCGCCTCCCCATGAAGCTCGATGAAGCCGTTTAACGCGGAAAAAACTTGCTCTACCAGGCTCATGGTCACCTTGGAAGCTTCTCACGCCTGCTCCGGCAGTCGCTAGAGGCTCCTCGCCTCTACCTCGCATGGCGACGGATCCTTCTTCCGGACCATGTCGCTCTCGTCCTCAGACACTTCAATCGAACAGAGCCTCTGCGCCTAACAATGCCGCAGCTGCACAGGAGTCATCCTCCTTTGCAACCTCCTGCATTATGCGTGGCACCGCGCTCACTTGCTGAGCGACGGAGCCCTCTTCCTTCACCTCCGACGTTGATGGCGCCGCGCTCTCTGGTAGAGCAAGGCGGCCCTATTCTTCTTTCGCGTCCTATGGCCGGACCGGGGGTGGTCCAGTAAAATATGGGCGGCGCAATATCGCGCCTACCCGTGCGCGTATAATCGGGACCTCCTCCCGATCAACCTCGGTTATTGAGGCCGAGGAGGAGCCAAGCTCGATAACTCTTGAAGGAGATGCCTGCTCATACGCATGAATTCTTCTTTACCCATCCTGCAATCAAACAAGGAGGAAAATGAGAGGGATTTACGAATGCGTGGAACTTTCAAAAATTTTCTATACCATGATGCCATCCCTAGATATCTCCGGAGTTGTTTCAGGTTTCTGGGAGCCTGATATTCCATGATCGGCGCGATCTTGTCAGAATCAGGCCGCAATCCATCTCGGTTTACTATCACACCGAGATATTTTACCTCTTCTTGGCAGAATACACTTTTCTCATGGTTGATAGTGAGACCTGCATCGTCTATGCGTTTGAGCACCTGCTCGAGCCTCCTTAGATGCTCATCAAACGTTTCTGTTACGATGATGATATCATCTAAGTAGCTATACGCATATGGCTCGAGCTCCGATCCAATGACCTTGTCTATAAGTCGTTAGAACGTTGCTCCAGCTTGGCATAATCCAAAAGGTTGCCGAGTATATTGAAAGAGACCCATACCAGGTACTGTAAACGCTGTTATGGGCTTCGAGACAGGATAATACTTCTGCTCGATTGGCCGCGAAGTGTATATCTCAATTTCATGCTCAGCGAGCGTAGTGCATCTGAGAATACGTTCTGTCGGCCTAATCAGTCGATCTAGCAACTGCTTCAGTAACTCTCGCTCAGCTAATCCTATGTCAGCGAGCCCTATGGCAGACACAGCTGTGACTCTGTGCTGACTGAGTCCAGCTAGCTCAAGATCCACATACTTGTTCTCATCTTTGAAGAATAATTGGTTCTTGCAAGGATCCAATACTGCTTTGAACAATCTTGTTAAGTTGACTCCGACGTAACAGTCTGCATCTAACTCTGGTAAGATTGCAACTATTACCTCCTTTTGGATCTCTGCGATCTCGAACGGTAGACTCACGTAGCCTACGATGGTGGAGTAATCACCGTTTGCCATTCTCTCGTCTCTGCCATAGCTTGTAATCCTACAGATCCAAACATTGCTCGAATCTTGTATCCACCGATGTTGACTTGCAGCTACCATCGGTCTTCGCTTTCGTCAGGATCCGAATATTGCGCTGACGATCCCTTACGTTATTCAGAAGTATTTACTACTTCTGAACAACTTCCATCAACCTCTCTAGCCGACTTAGAGGTCTTTGACGGGATCATAGGATATGCAGCGACCTCTACTGCGCGCTCTTTCTTCCGTTTCCCGGCATATTGCTCCGGCAATCCTTAGCCATATGCTTACGGCTTTGCCGAGGGCTAGCCGGTGCTGGACGCTGACCATGGTCTCCTTTCGTCTCCTTGGATACTGGAGAGCAAGGTCGGCCTTTGGGCTTACAATAGCCCTGGCGCTTCTTCAGCCCTTCTGGAGACTTGTTCCGCGCTCGATGCTTCAGCTGCTTTGTCAGTATCTTCGCCTCTTCGAGCAGCTCAGCGAATGCCGTTGTCTCCGGCTGATACTGGCCGACTGCTGCCTCTTTTGTATCAACACCAGAGACTACCGGTTTGGCCTTTGGAAGCTTTTGAGGCTTCTTATATGCCACTTCCGGCATCAAGTTGTTCTGTGACGACAGTGGAGGTCTAATCGCCTGACCTGCTGTGCTAATCAGCTCAGTTTCCCGCACCAGCTCCATCAGTGACTCGACGTCACGGGCTTCGGCACGGCGCACCATACACTACAGCTTCGGCAATTTATTCCGGTGCATTATGTCCAGCTGCGCTTCTGTAGAAGGCACTTAAACCGGCTTCAACACAATGGCCTATAGGCACGTGATAAGGTCACGCACTGTCTCTTCTTGGCCTTGGGTGCGTGCGTTAGCTTCAGCAATTAATCTGTGCTAAAACCCCTTGTTCACGCCATACCACCTCCTGGTGGCGGTGCAGAACTCGGACCACGTCCTCCATTTGTGGCGACCGTTTCTATACCAAATGGCCGCGACACCTGCCAGAAACTCTGATCGGCGAGCACATGACACTCTTCTGCTCGGGTGAAAAATACATCGATACTTGGATCCTTCTCCCCCGAGAATCGAACTTGCCATCGTCTCACGATTTGGCCAACGTCTCGATCTACGTGTCGTGTCTGCGTGCTGATTCCAGAAATAAATCGTGTTTTGGATCTGAGTCTATCACTATTACTCAGATCCATCGTTTCATTGCTATTCCTCTCTGCTTCGTTAGCACGTGAGATTCCCCCTCTCCCAGGCTGTGCTTACTCCAGTAGCATTTGAAACGTTTTGCGCTTGCCTGTGCGCCTGTGTCTCCTCCAATAGGCTTCTATTTTCCGGATAAAACCTGGAAATAGTCGCCTATTCCTGGAAATTCACTTGTCGTCGCCTATTTGAGACTTTTTTAGCCTTCATCTCCGGATGCAGGCCGAAATCAGTAGCGTTCGGTCTCAGTGGATCTCTGCCTTCTAGTGCTCGTACTAGAGGCTATCCGGAGCTCTTTCCTCCCCTGGTTCACCTCGAACTCTGGCGCTGTCGGCCTTAGCCGGCAATCGCTGCCACTCTACGTGCACTTGCATGGAGTCTTTGCTGCTCCTCCCAACGCTGTGCAGATCTCCGAGACCCTCTCGTTGAGCAATCTCATCTGCTCTTTTATTTCGGACAATAGCATCATAATATCCCCCGCTTGAGGTTCTGTGAAGAGCATTGGAGGCGTTTCTACTTCCGCATCTTCACCCGAAGCTGACCCATCCGTCATGCTATCGGCGTCGCTCTCCCTAGTCGGCCTTTCTGTTTGCTCAACAGGGATCCACGCCGAGGCCAAGCTCTTCTATTGAAGCTCCATTTTTAGCTGCGGCGCGTTGAGCCCGTAAAGCTACTCAGTTTTATGCACAGTGGAAACGGTTTTCCACTGTGCCCACGGAGGCGGCGGTAATCGCGGTAAAAATAGGGGAAAGACAACTACTTAAATGACGAATGCGTGATTCTAGTTTAGTAAGACGAATATATTCTGTAATGTTCTTGAATAAATACTAATCATACAGTTAATCGCGAACCGAGACGACAGAGACGCGGGAAATCGCATGCACACAAACATACGGGGATCGCCGTATGCGATCTGCCGCAATAGTACTCGACAAGTAATGAACGATATAGAATATGAACAATGATAAAATAAAGTAAATATTAAATAAAACTTAATATTATTTAACATAAAAATGGGGGAAGGATTCAAACTCCAAAATAATGAAATTTTAGGTTTTGTATAATAAGTAACATAATCCAAGATATCGTCTATCGGTAATAGCTTGATCTGCGCTTTATTTACTTCGCGCAATGCACGTGCGCGAATCCCAAACTTGCATCAACTTTTTTAACTACACAGTTGTCATACATTACAGAAATATTTATTTAATTCAAAAATAAATAAAAAGTAAATACGAAAATCAGATAATCGTTTCTTACCAATAAAATACTCGTTTTAGAGTTTGCCTGAAGTTTTACGCAGAAACAGTTGCAAATCGAAAATAAGAAAATGAGAGAATCTTTTTTTCCCTAAAACATGAAAAAAACACATGAGTTGCGCACTTATGATGTAAACGCCAAGAGTTCGCTAGATTTTTTGTTGCACTGAAAGTTACAAATCCAAAGTATGGAATTCACAGAATCATTGACCCACAATATAATACAAAACTCATGAGTTGCGCGCTTGGAATGTTAAAGCTAAGAGTTTGCTTGATTATTGACGCAGGAGCAGTTATGAATTTAAAATAAGAGAGTCAGAGAATCTTTTTTGCGATAAAAATAAAAAATCACATGAGTTGCGCAATCACGATGTAAACCTCAAGAGTTCAATTGACTTTCTATGCTCTGAAAGTTCCAAATCTAAATTATGACGTACATAGAATCTTCTCGTCACGATAAAATAAAAAACTCATGAGTTGCGAGCTTGGGATGTCAAAACCACAAGTTTGATTATCGACGCAGGAGCAGTTATGGATTGAAATAAGAGAGTCAGAGAATCTTGCTTTCGCTATAAAATACTAATCTCGAGAGTTGAGCGCTTGTTATACAAAAACCAAGACTTCGCTTGCCTTTTTATGCACTATTAATTACAAATCTAAAATATGGAATTCATACAATCTTTCATCAGAGTATAATAAAAGTGTTGTATTAGTGGTTTAGAAGTAGAAGCCAAAACAAACACAACGTTTATAAAAAAGTATATTTATTAAAACTCTAATTAATCAGTAAAAAAATTAAAATCATGTATCAAGCATATAATCCTTTCGTTTTACTGCAAAACTGTCAAATCTAGTGATATTCATATACAGGGTGTCTGAAAAGTTCCGGGACACCCCAAGATATAACTATTTCCGAAGAGGTTAAGGTCATTCCTGTAGTAAGTTCCAACAGGGAATCCAATGGTGGCCTTGGTAGTGACCTTGAACTTGTCCTTCAAAGTTATTTCAAGGTCAACTTATTTTTTTAAATGGGAACCCCTTTTTTTGACAACTGTAATTGAAAGAGCGGGAAATTTTACGTACAAACATGTTGTCAGGTTGTAGGTCAAGTATGACCTTGGTGGTTACGCAATGGTCACTTCAACTTAAACAAGGTCTGGGTATTTTAGCGTAAATATGAAATACCTTCCAAAGATAATTAGGACATTTCTTCATTAACTCAAAATGAGAAATTCAATAGTGACCTTGCTTTTGACCTTGAACTTGCCCCTCAAGGTCATTTCAAGGTCAACTTTTTTTTTAATAGAGACCTATACAAACTTACACAAACTTGTGTAAATTCCAGAAATAGAAACAAATGCGTCGGAAATCTCAAAAATATTGTATTGGAAAATCATAAAAGAAATGTTTACATAAGTTTATTGAAAAACATAAGTTATTTATAAATTGTGAGGAAAATTGTTTTTACGGAAAAATCGTTCTTTCTTTGAGATACAAATACTATTCTTTTTCAAAAATGTTAAAAAAAGTATTAAGTATTTTTTTCAGACATGGATGTGATGGCTATAAAATTCTTCATTAAAATTTTAGCTAGGGAGGAAGAGGGAGAGTGTTTACCATCCAAGGTTTTTAATTTTGTTTTTAGAATTTTTTGTGAGACAATGAATGAACTTGGAGAAGTGTCCTTTACAGTATTTTAGTTAATATTATCAATAGGATATTTGAAATTAAAAAAAATGTTTTAATAAAACTCAACAAAGTCTCTCAAAACTTGCGATCCAATGAGGAATGTACTCTAATTCCTACTGAAATCATGGTTATTCAGGTCACACCTGACCTATGTCTTAAGTACATTTGCTAACGTAAAAGCTTTCGCTCTTTCGATTTCCAACATTAAAATAATAGGTCTCTATTAAAAAAAAAGGTTGACCTTGAAATTACCTTGAGGGGCAAGTTCAAGGTCAAAAGCAAGGTCACTATTTAATTTCTCATTTTGAGTTGATGAAGAAATGTCCTAATTATCATTGGAAGGTATTTGATCTTTTCTCTAAAATACCCAGACCTTGTTTAAATTGTAGTGACCCAAGGCCATGCCTGACCTACAACCTGAGTACATGTTTGTACGTTAAATTTCCTGCTCTTTCGATTGTCGTTCTCAAAAATAGGGGTTCCCATTTGAAAAAAAAATTGTCTTTGAAATGACCTTGAAGGACAAGTTCAAGTTCTATACCAAGGTCATCATTGGATTCCCCGCTGAAAGTTACTACAAGAATTACCTTAATCTCTTCGGAAATAGTTATATCTTGGGTATCTCGGAACTTTTCGAACACGCTGTAGACGAAAGTCAATAGAACGTTTCTGGGAGACTTTGAAAATGGAAAAACGTCGAAATTAGTACTTTTTCAAGCGATACTCTGCAAATTAATTTTTTATTTTTATTCATAACTTTTAGAGACATATATGAATCGTTTTGAAATTGAAGTCAGATATACATTTTACAATGACTATTCTAGTTATCTTTGTGAAATGAGTGGGCCACTCAACGATTCATAATGATCAGCACTGAAAGTAGCGATACTCCATTTTGGGTAATTAAAAATTTTCGAAGTTTTTTGTTTATAATTTTTTGAGGCATTTAAAAATTGAAATATTGGTTACGCATAACGATTACTGTTCAAAAACCGAATCAATCTGTGGTTTCAAAATTGATGTGCCATAAAAAATGTTGAAGCTGGAAGGCCCTATATTGACGCTCATGCTCGCGTAATTTTTTTTCGAAAACTTCACCATAGTAATCTATTGTCACAAGCCTGATCTTCACCGATCGATATATCAAACGTTATTGAGGTCTGCGTGAGTGATTAGTGCGTTGATTTTCCATAAAATAATAAAGACGTACGAAAATGCAAAAAATTAATATTTCATTATTACCAAACAGTACTTATGTTGTCAATAAAGGAAGAAAAAAATATATTATATAAAGTGACTTTAAAAAAATTATTTGAAAAAACGTGAATACTTGTGTGTCTTTTTGTACAATATCGGAATGTCACCGGCATGATGCTGCATCAGTATGGGTGCACCTTCATTCTATTTTGAAATTGATTAAAGAGACTGTACCAGGCGTCACAACTTTTCATTTTCAAAGTGATGGTCCATCCACACAATATAAAAAACAAGGATCCGACATTATTTCTACTGAAGCCATGGTCAATGCTAATAATTCAAGCAACTCAAAGATCAAAGCGTTTCCAATACTACAGTCCTATATAGAAAGAGTTGATCCAAAACCCGAACCCGAACCCAATCCAACCCAACCCGAACCCAACCCATTTCATTGAAACCAGTTTCCAACACTAAAAAAATTTTCCAAATTAAATGGTAAAAATCGACATGGGTAGATTATTTTTGAATGAATTATAGTGTTCCTATTGTATATTAAATAATTTCTATGATCAGTCTTGGGAACACTTTCCAATAGATCCAAATAGATGGCATTTTAAAAACTCCTTTACCCCTAGAAAGAGGTCTAAGAGCATAGCAGAAAAAAGTTCTGCTAATAAGAAGAAAAAACAAGGACAAGATTCCTCTTGAAATTGATGGTGGTATTTTGACTAAAAAAGACGAGGCAAAATAAAAAAGAAATTAAACAGAATAATAAAAAAAGTTTGTCTTACCTAATGAAGACAATGAAGATGCCAAGAAAGTTGATTCATTAAATAAAATAACAAAACAAAACTAAAGCAAGAAACCGTATATTCAACGATAAAAATAATGATCTAAGTAAAAAATCTGAAAAGAAAAAAATATTCAAAATTATCTCTACAAAATCAAAAACGTACATTAAGAAAGAGGAAGGTGTAAAAAGTTTTTTTTGTCTATTCATCATTGTAAATTTGATACGTCATTGACTATAAACATTGCGTATATACTCGTTGTATAATATTTTACCGTTCATTTAATATATGTATGTATATGATTATCATACACGTATTGTATGTTACTATTTTTTACATATATAGTTTATTTCTGAATAAATATTTTATTTGTTTCAAGCTTTAAATACTAACATTCTTCATTCATATTACATTACCTGTATCATTTTTCTGAAATCTTACTTGATACTTTTTTTTTAAATTAACTATATGTGCAATAAAAAAACAACCATATTACAACGATGAATTAAAGATCAATTGATTTTTTTAGTGACAATCTATTTTTTTATTTTTTTTGCTATAAAATTTTGAGGCATCATTAAAAACGAGTTACGCAAATGTATTATTGTCTAAGAATGTTAAAGAAACATGCCCGAAAAATTTGAAAATGTGTGCCTCAAAATGTTGATTTCAAATGTGAAATTGGATTTTGTTTTAGTGAAAAATCAAAGGTTTCGTGGATTTCCCCATATATCTACACTTAACTTGAGTAGCGCAGGGATGGCATCGTGGTATCGAAAATTTTTGAAAGACTATAACGTTCGACTGTTAAGTTTTAGAATTTTGATAGATTTCGCTATCAAAATTCTTTGAATTCGTTTCGAGACCTAGTTTTGACATAAAAGGTAGTTCAATTTTAATCAATCCTGCCCGAACGTGTCAGGGCAAAGGAGATGTAGCGGAGACGCGCAATGGTCTCCTCTCGTTACCACCCTGACACTCTAGATTTTCCCCGGTATGACCCTTCTATCTCATGAAATAATGAGAATAGAAGAGCCGGAAAATGGTGAGTGAGCTTTCCTCACTCCGAGCGTAAGCAAGCGCGCATTGGTCTTTTTACGGCGGAGCGAGTACTAGACCCAGTGGATTGAGGATGGGATCGGTCAGACGAGGAAAATCGAGTTGCTTAACTTTTTAAACTATAGCGTACTGAATAGTATAAAAGGTTTTAGCCTCTCACCCTCCCAGGTTCGATGGATGTTGCAATGACAATCCATCTAACTGGATGGCTTACAATAAGTAAAGCAGGTTCGTTAAAGAAGCGCAATGCTTGTTTAACTTGCTGCGTGAAACTCGATCAGGATCTTATCATAAACATTAAAATACTATAAAATGGCCTTCTATCTACTGCCGCTTAATGGACAGTAGACAGACGTGGGCTTGCTCTCATTTCACGGAGTTCAGTGCAAAAGTTTATTACTTTTTCACTTTGTCCGTGAAAAACTCAGTTACGTGTATCTGGTTTGTTGAGAAAACGCAATGCTTTCTCAACTTGCAGAGAGAGACTATTTTCTTATGGTTAACTTATATTTAATAAGTCCCTCCATGACCGCGTAATGGATCATGAAGGGGTTATAGGAAATACTTCTGTATCCTAGGTTTGTCGAGAAGCGCAATGCTTACTCGATTTACTAGGATACAGTATTATTACTAGTACAGCGGGTTCACCGGAGAACGCAGTGTTCTCCAGGCCAGCCGCGAGAAAAAAGCACGCTTGATTTTTATACTCTGTTCGAGTTCGTTGCTGCTTGTATTAAGCGAGCAACTAATCGACAGAGCCTTGAGGTAAAGGAAATCAAAGAATACGAGGTAATATTAATTGTGTGCGGAGATTATTATGTGAGAGGATCTCGTAATTCGGTTTATATAGTTTTCTTCTGCTGGTGATTTAGCTTCCCTCTCTCCTTGTTTGATCGTTGGTGTGCCCACGCTCTTCGTTGTGTCCGTTTGATTTTCCAAAACTCTCTCGCTCTTATTGGTGTGCGCGCGTACCTGAGTTTGATTGTCAAGATCTTTTAAAATGTTATGAAAATACTATTGATTCATTATTACATCAATCTGATAATATTGATATAGATGTTGAAAATCAATTGCTTGGTTCAGTGAAGAAAGTAATTAAAACTCAGTATCCAAAAGTAAAAATCTATCTCCATGGATCGAGATTGTCTTGCACAGGTTTTTTTTAATAGTGATTTAGATATATGTGTAGATTGTAAAAATATTTCTAAGTCCGATGAAGAAAATCAAGAACAATTATTAGGAATACAAAAGTGTTCTCAAGAACATGAGAGTACATGGATTATTGAGGAAGTTCTCTTAACTGCTAAAATCCCGATTATAAAAGTACGACATAGATGTACAAATCAGTATTGTGATTGTTGTATATCTATGTAAATATAAGCGCCACCATAAGAGGGCGCACCGATAGCCGAGCAGGCGCGAGGCCCGAAAGTGCCAGTTGCGATCAGAACCCGATTAGCTCTTGCCGAGTATGGTAGTACGCGATCCTCCTAAACAACATTATAACCTTTCTTTCAATATTAAATAATAAATACAATTACTAGTTCAAAGTGTGTGTGTTGCAATTTTATTCTCGGCCTATATAATACATTACAGTGATATTTCTTGTTTTGATAGACTTGGCATTAAAAAATCTAAATTAATAAGGTAATATAACTGCAAGTAATTTTTATTTGAAACTAAGTATGTATCCGAGTGATGGACATATTACTGTAAGTTTTTTTTTATTCAATTGAATTAAACATAAAACAAGTTATAATTAGATTAAATATTTTTTAGCCAAAACCAATTAATGTTCGTGTAATATCATATCATAAACAACTTTACGCTGTTTAGTATGGAGGTGTCATATTCGCTAGTGACCCTGAAATTTATACTGTTTGTCATAATAAGGCTGATTATCAAGAACATCGTCCAGGAATCTGTGGGTACAAGCCTGTGTTCTTCAGCATAATATAAAATTATATTTTCTTAAGGCAATTAGGAACACCTACAGATCGAAAACACATGCACATTTATTGACTGCTCAAAACAGATACCAGTTTTCTCTTTTCATAGTGGCCAAGCATTTATTAGAAATAAATTAAGCATCTTTTTATTAACTTGAATGATTTTTTGAGATTATTACTCATATACGTGTTTTATTGGTGGAATAAATTTATTAATTGCAACGAATATTTTTAACCTCTCAATTTTCATTTTAATTTAAGAAAACGAATTACGAGATTAAAAAATTAATAATATATTTTTATCGGTTTTACAATCTTTTTACATTAATTTAGGTAGCGTGACTGTAATATGATATGACTACAAACCTGATAGTTGTTCTAAAATTTTCAAGTGTCGTATTCCCAGTAGATCTTAAAATTTATAGAAGTTCGTCAAAGTATATAAGAATCACACTACTTTTAATTGGTAATATTCTATGAGATAATATTTATTAAATTGATTCTCTTTCTAATAATAATAGAATACTATTACATGCTATAGATTGGGTGTTAACGAACTGATTATCACTTTCGCTGAATCGAGTAGAGCGAAAAATTCTAAGCAAAAAATCATTGCGAAACTTTTCGATCCGATCAGTAATTACTGAGTAATAATCGATTGAAAATTAGTCGATCGCGCTAATCAGCGTAGAGCTATAGCCACTCTGTACTCCTCGTGCTCCACTTGCGGTTATACCTCTACGCTGATTGGTGCGACCGACTGATTTTCAATCGATTATAACTCAGTAATTACTGATCGGATCGAAAAGTTTCTTAATGATTTTTTCCTTAGAATATTTCGCTTTACCCGATTTCGTCGAAAGTGATAATCTGTTCGTTAACATCATGTATATTAGTATACATCAAAATTTGTACTTACGGTATTACATTGCACGGTGCTCACGATCATCTATCCGAGCAACGGAAAGCGAGACTCGACAAGAGAGTCTCGCATTTGTGCGGCTGCTGTTTGTACCTGATCAGCGGGGAAAATCGCTTGTAGATTTTCCCGCTGGTAGAAAAGGCAGGAGTGCGCAGTACATTGGTACTGCACATATTAAAAACAGTCCCGTTACAATACAATACATATACTATATATAATGTATTATATATTTATACTTTAATTACTTTAACATTTTACTTACCGCTAGATCGCGACCAAAATACAAATTTTCGCAATCAATTTTTCTTTCGTTAGGTTCGGCAATAATAAGTATTGTCTAAAGATATATATACACAATGTACCATACTGGCTCAATTTCAAATGCTTATATTAGTATGCGTTTTATATGATTTTTTGTTAAATATAATATTAAAATTTAGATTTAAGTAATAAAAATTGTAAAAACCATATTTAAAAATCGAAAAAATTAAATTAAATATTGTTTATGAATGGTCTCACTATTGTACTTTTTTCGCTTTATCCTGTAACAGGGCAGGATTTTGGATTTAGGACAATAAAAATACGCGGTGCTTGGGAGTCGAACCCCCGACGTCGAGAGTATGAGGCGATCGCACTAACCACTGGGCCATTACCGCACTGGCCTCGACTCGACATCAGATCCTAACGACAACTCCTTGCCGACATTACAGGGATCTACTACTATTCTCCAACGGCTAGCTCCTTGAAAATCCGCTGCCCGTTACACCCTTCCCCAGAAGCGACTTACCCTGTAAGAAGCCTTCTGCACACCTAACCTTTATCTGACTCCACACCTGGTCACCAAGACCGGGAACCCTTCCTAATGACTATCGCTCTCTCATGCCTAGCTTGTTGTCGCGTCACGTGTCTTTATGCACACTGCCGAGCGCAGAAACAGTGCTTTCCTATGACGGACTCAGACTTACACGCGCATGATACCAACGAGCGCATAACCCTCTATAGGCATATCCATTTCCATGCATGTGACTCAGAGGCAGTTGGCGCATGGTCGTGCGTCTCCGTGTCCCGACACCCAGTCGGCTACACACACCAGGACTCAGAGGCTTTGGTGCATGATCACAGGAAGAAGGTGTGGGGAAGTTCTCTGAAAACTGTGGACCTCTTGTCCAAGCGGATTCCTTGAACGATGGAAGAGGACATCGTTCGATACACGAGACCACGATCCGTATCGTGGGTCGTTTAGTTGGGCACCATGTAACAGGGCAGGATTTTGGATTTAGGAGAATAAAAATACGCCGTGCTCGGGAGTCGAACCTCCGACGTCGAGAGTACGAGGCGATCGCCCTAACTACTGGGCCATTACCGCACTGGCCTCGACTCGGTATCAGATCCTAATGACAACTCCTTGCCGACATTACAGGGATCTATTCTCCAACGGCTAGCTCCTTGAAAAACCGCTGCCCGTTATAAACCTTAAAAGAAAACCAAACTTTTAAATAAAATTCTATAAAAATCAGTAAAATAGATCCCAAGTTAATGTGTAAGTTATGCGCATGCGCGCTCCGTCTCACGCGCTCACACACACACACACACACATATATCTCTTAAAAATTGTATATTAAAATACAAGAATATTAATATGTGCATGCATATATACTGTAATATAAAAAAGAACATTTTTCTTATGGTCATTTAAAGTATCGATTTTTCTTTATGTGGTTAATGTTAAATGAAATATTGCAGCTAAACCTCTTAGAGTAAATAATGGGCTAAGCAGACGGGAGGGATAAAAAAGTGGTAGCTTGTCTTTTTCTAAATGTCAAAATTTTAAAAATTCAAAGTTTTGGCACACTAGTGCGCAATCGTAATCATATAGAAGAAATTTTTCGCATTTAAAATATAGAAATTAAAAAAAATTCAAAAAATCCTCGAATTTTTCCCAAGAATGAGCTACAACTTTATTATATAGACCTCTGGACTAATTTTGATGACAGTTTTTGAAAGATGAGAATTTTATCCATAGAAAGCACTATGATTGAATTATTTCTAACAGGTTTACATAGGCAGTGTCAGCGTTATATAAGGCAACTAAGAAGTGAAATCTGGACGGAAATGGGTTAAAAGTTTTGAGAGCCCATAACTGGTTCAGGAAAAGGGCAGGGGATAAAAAATCGGGTGCCTATCTTTTTCTAAATATCAAATACTACCCATTACCGATAGTAAAACTTTTTTACCTTATCCCAACCCCAATCGATGCCCGATTTTTGTCCACTTTTTTCGAGTTTCGGACCACTGTGTATCGCCTCCCGTAAATTCTATGCCTATATCTGCTCTTTTATAGCAGATTGTTGCATCTCGTCCCAAAAAATTTCTTGCTGTTTTAACAAAATTTTCTTGGCACTGAATTGTCTCGTTTTTGTATTCCATTGGGTATGCCATTGCTAATCTAGAAAAATCATCGTGAATCTGAATCATGAAGACTGATATGAATATATATCACTTTGGTTGCGACGTTGGACTTGTAGGACCCATTACTGACTACCCACATTAATGTAAAAAGACTATAGGACCGATAAAAATATATCATTAGTTTATCCAGCATTAAGTATATAGGGAAAATATGTCGTTAGTCAGTTAAGTCTCAGATTACGAAGAAGACGGTCCTCATGTGACTTGAGTAAACATTGGATAGTGGCCCCCAAACGCAACTCGAGATTTTTCCGTAAATACATTGTGAAAAAGAATAATTGGCTGATTACTAGTCACGAAGGATCAGACTAGTGTGAATGTGATATTAGCGTAAAGAATCGGAAAAAAAATTTGGAGGAAGTTTGTCAAAGAGCAGACAAATTATTGTGCTCGGTAATGAAAAAACTGCTTTACTTAGAAAAGTCATGATATGGCCTATTGTTAATCTGGAGTTGGACAAGGATTGTTCGGCTTTTCACTTTGTTTTTATAGTGTCAAAAATATTACCTTCGACGCACTATTAAACCCTACTACTTATGCTATAGCAGTAGTACCGTGCTTTCAGCGATGTTTATCCACTAAAGAATTAGCTACATGTAGGTAGTAGCAAAACGTTGGATCTGATAGAGTATCAGCTTGAATCACCGCTTAACCTCTGCGATGAAATTCTTACATCTCTATCTCAAATAAAACTTCACACTGTGGGAGTGAATCCTATAGATCCAATTGCATATACATGGACATGATCTGTGTTTATAAATTTATTTTTGTATTAAATAAAAAAGATTATAGGAGGAGTGGCATGCATTCGGTTGCCATATTGTAACGTAAACAGTCTTCTTTTACCCGTGATTTTAATATATCTTATTACCCTTGGGACAAGACCGTTCCCGATTACGTCAACAAAACCGGCACTACCACTGTCGAATAATGTCACCGGTACTGCTTGTGCGAGCTTATACTTTATTTATAGAAGGGAGAAAGGGTACACGCATGCATACTCTAAGAATCACGATAATAATTAATAATAACAGTTAATAATTTATTGAACTATACTATTAGTATAATAACGCCGAACGACGCTGGCATGATTTATTGGCTCTACTAGCTCTAATATTTTAACACGCACCCCCGGCACTGTCGCTATGGCCTCCTGGCTCGGCAAAACGAGAGAGAGAGCTGGCGTCAATTGCGGAAAACGGACGCTCAATTAGTATCACGGCTAATATAGTCCACTCACCCTGGTTACCACTTAACGACTCTTTCTGCCCTTCTCTCTCATCACCTTGTCTTGTCTTGCTATTTTCTGTTTGTTGTGTATCCAATTACGCTGATCCTTTTTCCTTGGCTCATTTAATTGGTTTTTAATCACGGTTCTTGATCCTGACGCAGAATATGATTCTAGGTTAAGTGTTAGGGCTTTGCACGGGCTGACTACGGCACCGTACATGCCGTGAAATGGTGCCTGCGCTGCAGTTATTCAACAACTCTCTTGCAACTTGCTCTCGTTCCTGTGCGTGCGCGCTATGATCCTTGGACCTGCTTCGTTTTATTCCGATTAACTTCATTTATTTCTTTAAATTTCTGGACATAGTGATGAATATTTCTTGGCGATGTGTGCTTCTCTCCGATGTCTTTATATCTTATACTCGGGCGTGCGTGTACATAAAAAAAACATTAATAGAAATGCGCGGTTAAAATCGGGTCTTTTGAAAATGTTTCAGCCAGTGTCATTTGACTTTCGATCTTCTCGCGGACTAATTTTATAATTATAGTAACTAATTATAATAACTATGTAATTTAATTTATTAAGCAAAATGCTACGTCACAATATATGTGTCAAAAGGTGACACTGGATTGTACTTTCATAATTTTAGTTTTCATATTTTTATATTATATGGCTACAGGATTGGGTTTCACGCGTTTCATGAAGAATTTCTCTTCGTAAATGAAGAAAATTATGAGTGTGCAACATTTCTTGGTAATTTTTAGGTAATCTGAGCAACATCTAATTTGAGTCTAAGAGTGATAGAGCTCGATAGGGCTGTATGAGTATCTCTGAATAGAGTTATCCATTGATTTCCGGCTATCAGAAGTCTTGTATCATTGGTTCCCCTTTTGCAAAAAATGTATGTTATCACCATCGAATCTTAAGATTTTGATGAATAAAGGGGGCTTCTTTATAATCTGCAGCCACATACAGTCTGTGACATTCTCCGTTGATCGATCATCTAACTAAATCAGAAAAAGAATAATTGGAAGATAGCAGTTTCTACTTGAAGATACCGCTGTCTTCAGTTTCTGCCTATGAGGTACCGGCTGAATCTCCTTCGGAAAGGCCATCTTTGGGGGCTAGGAAAATACTTCGTCTGGTTCAAGAGATTTCCAGCCTATCATTCTCATTAACGTGTTATTGTGCGTGAGTTGGGAAAGCCGGCTGCCACTTCTATCTCTTTCCGCTTACCAACAAAATCTTTCTGTAGGCATGCATCAGCCATAGCCGTGTACCTAGTGTTAGGTATGTTCTCACTATACCAGATTTCATTGAAGCCTAACCATAGTGTTAGCTGCTTAAGACTTAATTTTTTTTTAAATGTCGTGTTACAATTTTTCATTAATATTGTCTGCTCTTGCAAGTGATTAGCAGCCGGCCACTGGCTAACAGAAGAGGATTTACGCCATTGTACTCGAGATAAACCTTTTCCTCGGAAAAAAATTGTTATTCCACGGAGGGGCTCTGTAATCCTCATGCAGCGCGTCCGCTGAGTGCCATATAGCACCGTAAACGATGTCTTTGTAATGCCCGGTGACCGTACACAGGAATCTGCAATTTTTATTTCATATTTTACCTTCCGGCACTGCCTCTTTCAATTGGACATACTGTCCAATACTTTGTGTTAGGTCGACAACGCTTTTTCAGTCGAATTCTGAAGTTAACCCAGCTAATTCTGAGTTTTACATTATGAAGCACTTTTTTCGCTGCTATTAGAAGAAGCAGGATTATGGTTTCTTCGATATTGACTAGACCACTGCTTGTAGCTCCTGGATTAGGACACGAGACCTTCCCAGTTTCAGGAGACGTTCTTCTGATCGTGTGCGCCTGGTATACGTGACTCTTTCCTCGAGAATTTTAGGTTCGGTGCGCCTTTAATATCTCGAAGGATTTTGGTATAATTTTAAAGACATCTGGTCAAGCATGTCTTACTCTAGTGTTTGCGTATGTCTTTTATTACCGAATTATTTGTTGGGCTTTTCCTTCTGCACCGTTACCCATTGAATGTCTGCCGATAGGATTACTGTGTTATTGGATTATTGTGGTTCCCTCTTGCATTTTTGGCATTTTACTTCCTTAGCAGTTGGTGATGATGGCTTTTCGCCATTTAGAGATACCCAAGATGCGTTTTTCCCGTGGGAAAGTGTCCAATTCTAGCACGATCCATCTTTGCTGGATAATATTCCAGTCAAAATTCTTCTACTCCAGAATAAATTTCAGCAAAGACCAAACATCTTTAGTAAGCCGTTTATAGGTTTCTGCTGCCGTCACTCTTGCAATTTTCTATTTTCGATTCCCCACCACAGTGTCTTTCACTCTTTCACGAATTCCGTGGTCAGCCAGTGTTATACTATTGTTCTTTGAGATCAACACTCCTTGATTAAATGCAAACTTCATAAAATTGAATTTATTCTAGAGCGACGAGTCACTATCTGCATTATTTATAGGTTTTTGGGTGCCTCCATGGCTGTCTCAGGGAGCAGAGTGTATGACTCTCGTGTGCATATGCATCATGTGTACGAGTGTATTATGTGTTCTCAGCTGTTGATTGTTCTCGGTGATTATGTTACGTTACGTATGGTACATTATGTATAGAAAAAATCGGAAAAATAAAATAAAATACGCAATAAGTATTTGATTAATTTGAATAGTGTGTGCTCACATCTCTAAACGTTCGGTCTATTGGATGCTCTTTGCCCTGCCATACTTACATTTTTTTAATGTACAGCGCAAATGTAAATGTAAATGTGCTTATGGAATCATAAATTCAGTATTCTTCAATCAAAAAAGATGTAAAGTAGAATAAAGAATGTAAAAAATAGTTAACGGAAAGTTATTTCCAAAACTCGTTAAGAACAAAGCAATAAAAAAATTAATTTGAAACAATTCTAAAATATTCAAGATGTCAGGACTTCTCAAGTACTGAAAAATTATGAAATTTGTTTTATTTATATGTTAACATTTTCATGTAATATTATCAATTAACGATGATTATTATCACTTAAATTCATCTAATTATCAATTAACATATAATTAGTTGTTAAACGCCAAATATTAAGAAGAGGGTGAAATTAAGCCGAATGAAAAACAAATATATCGGGTGTTCAAGGGAAGTAGAATAGGCCCTACAGCATTGGATAGAGCAGAAAATTCTAATCGAAAAATCACCATACTCCATCCGCCTGGCGCTTCGTCACCTACTGTAGCTCTCTCCTGATTTACCCGCTCGGCTAATTTTCAATCGATGATTACTCAATGAATATTGATCGGATCGAAAAGTTATAAGAAGATTTTTGACTTCAAATTTTCCGCTCTATTCAATTCCATAGTACCTATTCTACTTCCCTTCAACACCCTGTATAAGGAAAGACTAAGGGTAGTCTGAGAGGTAGAAAAAAACGATGGATTGTTTTCTGAATATTAATTCTCACTACTGTAAATTCAAAAAGATAAATAACATACCAACAACATTCATAGCTCCAGATACTACTGCTGTTTGAAACGTCGGGGCGTCAGCCGATACTTCACAACTAAATGATCCAGCAGCATCTACACCAACCTTTGTAAGAGTTACCTGAGTCGCATTGCTTTCAGATTCCTAACATTCAAAGTAAAAGTTAATATCCTTTTATATAACGTCTTATATAAGTAGTAAATACATAATCGCTTAAAGTAGCCCACATAAAATATTTAATTTAATTATAATATATCAATATTGAGTTCATGCAAATGCAAAATTAGGAGAGTCGAGCAAAAGCCACCCAGCGGGCGCAAGTGTTGTTTTTTTCACACACTCTGTTGAATTCTGGTGGTGAAACTATTTTTGCTCCAAAATGCTTTTTTAACGTCAAAAATTTGTGCCAAATATTTCAAGACATTTTTATAAAAAACATCATTTTTTTTAAATTAACTTTTGTATTTAATAGTACAACTCTTAAGCTAGAAGTGCCTTTATTTTGAAGTTAGAGAAGTGAGGGGTGTCTGAGCAACGGAATATAAAGTACGACGCCGCGGGGCCGCGTTATACCTGGGCTTACTTTTAATATTTATTTATTTGTTTATTTGTTTATAAATTTAAGGTCATAAACACTTTACAAATATAACAAAAAATGGTAACATTTCATGAGCATATATGTATATAATACTCCTATAATAATAAAATAAAAATAAGGAAAAAAAACAAAAATAAAGTTTAATAATTAAATTTTTCATATTAAGATTATGAATACTGTATAATTTTTTGAGCATTAAATAAATTCTCGAACGCTTAGTTTGATAGACTTCTTGAAAATCCCCAGGGATAGCGTTTTGGAAGTTCTGTTAAAAGAGGATCAACCACGAATAAGGCGATTTATTGGCAGATGTATACAAAGTTAGTCCTGATAACTTATTCCACCAATGCGCGAGCATTAAATAGAGAGATTAAATTAGAACAGTCCAAGTGGTAGTTAATGATTTTATACGCTGTGAGAGAATCATCATAACGGTGTAGAGATTTAACCCAGGTTAGTAGTTATAGTGGCACTATGGCGCGTCAAAACAAACTTGACCATGAGACAGGGTCATTAACCTCTGAGAAGACCATGTTTGTTTTGACGCGCCATAGTGCCACATACCCACACACACACACACACACACATATACACGCGCGCGCACGTACATGCGTACATACATGCACATGCAAGCACGCGCACGAGCCATAGAGCCACAGACGCACTCGCACGCGCACGAGCCATAGTACCGCACTAACGCACGCACGCAATCATGACTGCACGAACGCATGCACGCACGCACGCACGCACGCAACCACGCACGCGCGCAATTACGCACTAACGCACACAATTACGCACGAACACACGCACACACACACACATACACACGAAAAGAGAGAGATTTAGCTACCGAAGACGTGATGTTCCCTTGGCGACGGCTGCATAGAGACTGAATGCGACGATGGAGTGTAGCTAGGTACTACCACCGCCTTACCCCACTACAATTGCATATTTTGCAAGTTTGAAAATTCTGCTAATCCTCCCCCACTACCATCACATACCCCCCCCCACCAACTACAACTACATATTTTGCAAGTTTGCAAAAATATATATAGATAGATTGATAGAGAAAGAGAGACTGTGTGTTTTTTACCCAGACGATACGCTCATTTTACGAGAAACCGCGTGAAAACCGACTGGGAGGGTAAAATCCACGATTGAAAACGGCACGTGGAGTACTGAATTTATAAAAAATATTCATTAGCTATAAAATATCTCATATTAATTATATGAAAAGAGATGAACACCACGTCTCACGTTTATAAAAATATAAGAGAAACAATCTTTTGGGAGCTATATGACCCTAGAAATGTCTGGGAAATAAAATATACGTTTGAAAATGGCACGTGGTGTGTCGAATTTATAAAATATATATTTAAGTATAAATCTTTCGTATATATTTGGTACGCACACACACACATACACACACACACACACACACACACACACACAC